>JARFIY010000202.1:0-28453 GCA_036346155.1 Sinelater perroti
CATCAAGCGAGTTTGGGTGGTTTCTTCAAAATTAACTGAACGACTATTTTGTACATCGTGCACCATAATTGAAAACCAAGGAATTTGAAGATTGGTAAAATAACCATATAATACACATTCATGACAATAACTCTGAACAGTTTCTGGTTACATACACACTTGCTCGGACCGTTATTTACAGTTTTATAGCCGCGAAAAGCAAGCAGCAAGTATTTTGTTGAATTTTTTTCTTGAGAACAACAAATATATAGGTTATTTAATTCTTTATTCAAAAGACGGATAACCTGCAGTCTCGCCTTAAAAAAGACTCCTTATCTTTAAAAACATTGTGTACACTCCTATAAAGTGCCCGTGCTGATGCCAATTAAGCATAATACAAATCGTACTAGGAGGTCTTGCATGCTCTGACACACATTACCTATGATATATGTCACACTAAGCACAGTATAAAGCAAATGTGGTATTGAAAAGTTTAAGAGTCTTGAATAGCATTAATGGTATGTTTCTGGAACCATATTCTTGTAAAGTCTAAAGAAGTAAGTGAAGGCTTCAAGAAGAAAGTACTGACACAAGAAAGGTCATTACTCTGTACAGCACTTTAAAAGATTTTATAAACACTTTTTAAAAAATGAGTTTTTAAGGCTAGAAAACAGCAAAATTGATGCGTGAAACTGATGTCTACAAAACAGGTTAATTCATAGGATATGTTGGCATCGAATACCTTTTAAATTTATGATTTATAAATTAAATTTTTATGCTTTCTTCTCCGGTACGTGAAGGTAGAGCATCCTTGGTAACTACTAATAAGAATTTAAACATTTTTTTAAATTTATTTATTTATTAGCAATCAGAATAATAACAATATTCTATGAGCTAATTGTATGTACATCCAGAGAGGTCACTCCTAATTTACTCTGTTAAATCTACTGTTTACTTTCGTTGTAATCTTCTGGTTTGAGGTTCTTCAGCTAGAGGGGTTATTGTTGTATTTTGATGATTTTCCAGGATAGCGTGATGTGTCATTGCTCTGGCGTTTATTACGTCTGTCATGTACGGAACGTTGATTACGTCATTATGTAGAGTCACGTTTGACACATACCGTAGAGTATTAGATAGCATTTTAAGTGTTTTAGACTGGAAGCGTTATATTATATCTAAAGTTGATTTGCTAGCAAAGTTTCGCAATCATATAGCCAGATAAAACATATTATGCTTTTATAAATTAATAATTTATTATCTATCTTAACGTTTTTGCCAACGAGTCAATACAATTTTTTACAACATAGATCCATTTCCTTGGATTTTTTTCTTATAAGTCAGACGTCCATCTAAATGTAAGCCCAAGTATCTGACTTTATCTGTCTGCGGAATGTGTATGCTGTTGAGTACAACCTAAAGACACGTTGAATGCTTAGTTGTGAACGTAACATGCGCTGATTTGTTTTCATTTTCTTTCATTTTCAATTTTTTCAACCAAGTTTCCAATGACTTTAGATATTCTAGTAGCAATTCTGATTCTTATTACACGAAAGTATTACGGTATCGTCGGCGAAGATATTTAGGTTTATTTGCGCTGTGTTTGGTAGGCCGTACGTGTATATCAAATACATTAGCAGTCCAAGACACTCCCTTGGAAGATGCCTGCATTTATTTCTTTTATCTGGGATATTTCACTATCTGCGTTAGCTTGAAAGTAACGATCGGTGAAGTGAAATTGTAGAAGTAAATAATAATTGTGTGTTAACAAACTCTTTATAAAGCAGGTTCCTATGCCACACTTTATCGAATGCATTACTCACGTCCATGAACACTGAACTACAATACATTTTGTCTTCAAATGCTGTATACAGTATCGAACAAAAATAATTGATTTTTTTTGGAAATCGCTCGAGCTTTCTAATCAAGAACCGCCCGGAAGAACCTCTGGAGTGATGAGAGCAAGTTCTGCTTGTTTGGATCCGACGTGGGTTCGACGTCCTGTGGACAAAAGAAACCATCCGAAACATCAGATTCCGACTGTAAAACATGAGAGTCTATAATTGTGTGGGGTTGTTTCAGTGCAAAAGGAGTTGGTCCATTTGTTCGGATTTACGGCACCACAGACTGCCTCCTTTATGGCAAGTTGTTGCAAGACCATATGCTCCCATACGTACGTGAAAACATGCAGCGCGGCTATGTATTTCAATATGACAACAACCCGAAGCACAAGTCAGCCCATGTGACGGAAATCCTGCCGAAGAAGAAAGTGCACGTTTTGCCCTGGCCTTTACAGTCCCCGCACTTGAATCCGATTGAGCATCTGTGAGATGAAGGCCCGAAACGCCGACGAGCGATTCCAACAACTTCAACAAGAATGGCGGAAGATTGGGCCAAATGTGACTGACCGATTGATGGCTTCCATGCCCAAACGTTGTGCGGAGACGATCGAAAACAATGGCTTTGCTACCAAATATTAGTCTGTTGTTATGTTTTTGATTTATTTTTTTTTGAGTTAATTTGAGTCAATTACTTTTGTCATGGTCATAATCAGCCACATGGCACTTGCTGTGGAACTTGGCGTCTAGTGACGCTATTCTTGTGTGAGATTGTTGCCTACAGGGGCCTTGCTATTTGCAACTTGGTGTCAGTTACGGGTGGTCCTTGATTAGAGAGCTAGAGCAATTTCCAAAAAATTCAATTACTTTTGTCCAATGCTGTATATTCACAAATCGGTGCATTGGTGCGTTGTCAAATGTCTAGTTCAAAAACCGAACTGGTGATTTAGTAGCCATTTGTCATAAAGTGCGCTTTCGTTTATACGTTTGAGAATTATTTTTTCCAGCAGCTTAGGAACTATCAGGAGCAGGCTATTAAGACGATATGATTTTATTTGGTTAAGAGGTTTTCCCGGTTTAGGTATTAAAATAATTTGAGCAAACTCCAGCAATGCGAACCGCAGTATTCCATTAAACAGGATTTGTAAAAGTCGATGTAATTTCTCAAGTAGACGTTTTAAAATAGTTCGTGTTGTGAGATCATGGCCTGGTGATATTTTATTGTATAATAAATTACGTATTTGGAGCGACAAAAGTGGAAGTGGAAGTTATTAAAGTTTGGTTAAAAAATATTTTGTAAGGGCAAATGCCTCAGTTTTCTCTTTATTAGATCTTGCCCAGGTTCTCATTTTATCACGTAGGGGTGGTAAGTGTTCCTTGGGCCGTTTAATTCCTTTGGTTACTTGCCAAATTAAGTAGATATAGACAAATAGTGAATTTGCATAGTATTTAAAGGTTTTATTACGAATTTCATGCAGTCTGCGTCTTAATTTCTTGTTTAATTTATATAGTCTGGTTTCATCTTGAGTATTATGGACAGATTGTCCTTGCTTTTTCTATTAGTCCTATTATTTCAGTGAAATATTAAAAGTACTGGATTTGATATTGTAAATTTGTGGCATTGCACTCCAAGTTGCTTTTTATAAAGTTGCCGTTAAGTGATTTGTTGTGTACTCTAGGTCATGGTTTGTTTTTAAGCTTAGATTTGTGTTAAAAAATTTGTTAATATGAGATTCCAATACTTCTCAGTTGGTTTTTGCGTTGCTGAGGGTAGGTCTGGGTTCTTTATATGTGTAGTTGCGCTTACGGTAGCTATTATAGACGTATGATCTGACGAATTATTTTAGTTGGAGGAAATATATATGAAGCTTCATAACATACTGTGGGTAATAAAAAAGTTCATTAAATCCGGAATTTTATAAAGTTCTGTGGACCAATAAATTGGGCTGACCGTGGACAGAAAACGATATTTGTTACCTACTATAAGTTTATACAGTTCTTTGCCTTTTGATGTTAAACATCAGCCCCAATGTGTGTTTTTGGCATTAAAATCTGGGTCCTACTAGTTAGAAAAAGAGTTGTAACGTTTGTTTAGTTATGTTATGACGTAGTGGACAGTAAACACTTGCTATAACTGGGGGTGCTGGCAGTCTCTCAACTTCTATTATAGTACCATGTAAGAAGTCCGTTATATAAGAAGGTAACTGATAATGTTTTATTACGTTACGTATTATTATAGCTGAACCACCGTGTGCAGCGCCATCTAGATGTTTTGTATAATATACCGAGTATTGGGGTATTGTTAAATAAGATCTTGAGGTGAAATGTATTTTTAAAATTAATAAAATATCAATGTTATTAACAACGTATAAATATTTTAACTTCCAACAATTTTTAAGAACTTAACCATTATTAATTTAATTTGTTAATGACTATGGTTAACATATTTAGTATCATACTGTTCTGCTGTAGTAACTGGTCGAACATAATTTTGAACCCGCCAAGAAATTGTTTAAGACTAACATCTTCATTGGAAGAGGGTTGATTCCAAACTGCTTGTGCATAATTTAAATGTGTATGTGTTGGCTGGCTGGCTGGTAATAAGTTGACTATTTTGGCTTTTTAAAAATAGAAAATTCTGTCTTGTTAAGTTTGGAAGTCTTAGAACTGGTTGTTGCTTGTTGGGTTGGTATTTTCTTGGAAATTCTTGATAATTGGAACATTGCTTATAGTTAGCTGGGTGCGACCCTTCGCATTAGTAGCTTATCTGCGTTTGTGGGATTCTCACTGCTTTTTCTTTTCTCAGCACCGTACTTTTCGTACTTGAACTCCAATATCCATCAAAATCGGAGATTGAGTCTTGAATTTCCACTCATAGTTACTAAGCTTAAATGAATATCCAAAGTAGTCATTTCCTTTCTTTAAAGAAATACTGCTATTTATTGTTGTTTATGACTGCCTGATTTCCTTCTTGTTTACAATTGCACTCGCAGCACTGCCTTTTATTCCATTTAGTCTATTTCTATATATGGCCTCGTTGCGCATCTCAATCTGTGACACAATCAAGCTTTTTAGGGGCAAGTTAGTCATTTTTGATCACCTTAAATATATTTTGATAAAACTTTGTAGTGTTTTTTAGTACTGAAATTTAAACTTTTAACATTTCTAAATAATTCCTCTAAATAATCCTCAAAACTTCTGGCGGTAAATTCTTCACTTCTTGTGGGATGTTCTCCTTTAGGGCCGCCAAGATCTATGGCTCATTTGTATAGACCTATAACTTAAAAAAATCTGGTGTGAACATTACACGACTTTCCTCATCCTATTATTATATATTATACCGGTCCATCGTCTCGGCCCTGCGCTGCTCTCGTCCCGGAACTTGTTATTTTAAAAAAGGACCTCGGATAAAAAAATTTCATTATAATTTTTTGTTCATCTCGGTCTGATCTATTCGGCAATATAAATTTCCCGAAATATTTTATGAACACCCGGTATATTAAAAATCCTGAGCTTCAATTTTTTTTGAGTTCCTATTTTACCAACTTTTATTTCAAATTCATGTTTATCTCATGATAACAAATCATTTTTATTCTCATAAATTTTTTGTATCTTCAACCGTTTAGATTCGTGACCGCTTTGCGACCGATTTTGCGACCTTGCAACCAAATGACAATGCCGATTTTTACCAAAAGCTTTGCACTGCGTCCTCTACCTACAAGTAACTTGCATACCAAATTTCAAGTCTCTAGCTCTTACGGTTCTCGAGATATCCGGTTTACTGACAGACCGATACACACACACACACACACACACACACACACACACACACACACACACACACACACACACACAGCACACACGCACGCACGCACGCACGCACGCGCACGCACGCACACGCACGCAGCACGCACACGCCACACCACACCACACGCATGGCTCAAACCAACTTTTTTGGTGTCCTGGGGCTATAATTCGTCCAGAAATGTGATAAACTGGGTAGGTCAAATTTCCGCCGATTACATTACTTTCCTTATTATAGAATAAGGAAAGTAAAGACCAAAGAAAGAACTCTGGATCGGTCAAACTGGGCGATCTTGAAAGCCAATGTAAATCGGCAAAACGAGAGATTAAGCGGCCGGGAAACGCTTACTTCAAAATGTCCACTGTTACTTATGCAGTGTGTGCGGTTGCGCCATCCTGATGGAACCAAATGTTTTCCAAACCCAATTTGTCAATTTGCGGCAGCAAGAAGTCGTTGACCATGATTCTGTTGTGCTCACCAGTCACAGTAACAGTTGCCGACGCCGTCCTCAAAAAAAATATAGACCAATCACCTTTTATTTGTGAACGCCGCACCATACAATGACTTTGAGAGGATGCAATGGCTCTTTGTGCATTACACGTGGATTTTGAGTGCCACAGAGGCGATAATTTTGTTTATCCGCATAGGTGGAAGTGCACCTTGTCTACAGGCTGATGCACTGTATGCACTTTGTACGAGAATATTTTCAAGTCTTTCACCAAAATTCATTCTAAAGACCGTCTATTGATGCTCAATTACGTGGCCCGTCGTCTGATTGATGTTTGAGGGCCCCCTTGGACATCTGGAGCCACAGTAGCGATATTCTCGACTGAATTATTTCTTTTTAGCGGGCGGTTAAACGTCACGTTGATTCACGTTCTTGAGAAGTATGGTAATTCATGGTTTGTCTACGCGTATCTTGCTTCTGTTTACTTCAAGAATGCCAAAGTCGCGATAACATGAGACGCCATTTGGAAAAATGGGAGCATCTTTCAATAGGGTGATGACCTTTGCGCTACCTAATACAAATAAAATAAAATAATTAATTCCTAAGTTATTGAATAGTAGACAAGAAAACAAAAATTTGATTAACTTTATCTAATTACTGTTAGAAAAAATTTTTTTTAAATAGAAACAGCAATAAAAATGAAGTAGTATAGAAGCTGAAATGGCAAAATAAATGCTTCTTTTACTATCAGATCATTAATAATTGATTACTCTGCATAACTATAGCATTAGTCTAATTGATTATATAAACAATATAAACATAAAAAATATTCTATAGATTGTTTGTAGATTTCCTTTGTTAAATATGATAAATTTGCTTCTTGAATAATACGCTTCTAGAGAATGCGTTTAAAAAGATAGAAATATAAGATTTAAGGGGTGTGTTTAGTTTAGTTCCATGGCAACAGTCAAAATGTCAACAAAAAAGATAAATGTCAAAGTGTAAAATATTTTAATGAAAGTAAAACTATTTAATAAACTGTAGTAATTAAATATGGTCCTAAACCGAGGGGATTAGAATTGGGGTAAGTGAATAAGTTCGCAACTTTGTTGTTGGGCGTACTAAAAGCAAAATAACACCGTACTTTTGTGAATTTCGTGATAATTACTACAACATTTGGATTTGGACATTAATCATGGCGGAAACACAACATTTTGCCTTATTGTGTGATTATTATAAAATTACTTACAAACACAAAAAAGTATGCTAAAGCAAAAATTACTAGAGGGTACTTAGATACATAGATGGACACATTAAATGAACATTGGTTAAGTTTTGTAAAAAGTTATCATTTTATTATTGTAGCAATTGTGGCAAACCAAAAGGAAGGTTCGAAATCTTTGGATGTTGAAGAATATTATAATAATACTGAGGAGCCATACCTGGAGCTGAAAACGTTAATTAAAGATTACATGTATGAGTTTAATAAACAAGAAAATGTTGATTTGAGAACTTCTTGTTTGAATTCAAATACCATTAATGAATCTCCAAGTTTCAGACCAAAACTTCCACCTATACCAATACCCACGTTCTCTGGTGACTATAATCAGTGGATGAGTTTTAGAGACTTGTTTACCTCTCTTATCCGTAATGAGGGTAGCCTGTCCAAAATAGAAAAACATCATTATCTAAAAGCTAGTATTTACGGTGAAGCAGAACAATTACTTAGGAATTATTCATTAACAGAAGCGAATTATAATGATGCATGGAAAAAGCTCCAAGAAAAATATGAGAACAGGCGTGCTATTGTGAATACTATTTTAAATCGTTTATTAACTCAACGAAGATTAAACTCAGAATCTGCAAAAGGTATTAAAGATATTTTAGATACAACTAGCCAAAGCCTCACATCACTAAAAAATCTAGAAATAGATATTAGTTTATGGGATGCGATTATTGTTCACATATTAGTCTCTAAGTTAGATATCGAATTGGGAACAATGTCTTGAAAATTCTACAGAAATTCCAACCTATGAGCAATTCCATTTGTTTCTTGAGAAAAGATTTAGAACTATGGAAATGATTAACTTCACACAAATCAGAGCCACAAAGAAAAGAAATATTTAAACCTACTCACGTACCCAAAATTGTTACTGTCAAAGGTTTTGGAACAAAAGTTGACACCACTAGCACATACTGCTCACAGAATCACTATGTTTGCCACTATAAAGATTTTGCCTCACTAACTGTCTCAGAACGTCAAGATTTCATCAAACAGAATAATATGTTTCAACTGCCTTGTTAAGGGTCACATTAATCTGAAGGCAATAACTAACGATCATCATGTTATTTTAGCCACTGCTATTATTAATGTTAAAGCGAAGAACGGTGATACTTACAAATTAAGAGCTCTTGTTGATCAAGACTCACAGGGATCTTTTATATCTGAAGCAGCATCACAACTGTTGAATCTTGATCGTACTCCAATCATTGGCAAAATTTCTGGTATTTCCAACGCATCAGTAGTAACTACAAAAAACATGGTTACACTCACAATACAGTCCACAACGAGTTATTCATCACAATTTGAAGTCAACGCTTATGTACTAAGGAAACTCACCTCGCTGTTGCCTTCACGTGAATTCTCACAAGACATTTGGCCTTTATCTATGCAGTTAGATCTTGCTGATCCTAACTTCCACAAGCCAGGTTCTATTGATGTTCTTCTGGATGCTGAAGTACATGCTAATACCTGATGGTTTACACCAATATAATTCTCTTGTTGCACTTAACTCTTGTCTTGGCCGGTTAATATCATAGAGAGTTTCACCAACTGATACTGCTGCACAACAACACAATGCCGTACAGTAAGCTAGAAGTAGATCAGTTGTTAAGACGATTTTGGGAAATTGAAGAGAATCTACCACTTAAAAAACCTATGACAAATTTTGAAATACAATGTGAAGAACACTTCAAGAATACTCACACTCGTGTGAAGAACACTTCAAGAATACTCACACTCGTAATGATGACGGACGATACATCGTGGGATGTTGGTAACTCCAAACATCTTGCTATCAGTCGTTTGCATCAAATGGAGAAACTATTTAAACAAAACCCAGATTTTAAAGAAGAATACGACAAATTTATGGAGCAATATGAATCACATGGTCATATGATAAAAGTACCTGAAACATAAATGAGTATTATATCACAACCATACTACTTATCTCACCACGCTGTTCTTAGGCCAATGAACTTAAGCACGAAGCTCAGGGTAGTCTTCGACGGAAATGCTGCACCTGAAAAAGGAAGTTCATTAAATCATGAACTATTAATTGGATATTCACTGCAACAAGATATTAGAGATTTAATTACCAGATGGAGACAACACAAACACTGCTTGGTTGCTGATATCCATAAGATGTACAGACAGATCTTGGTATCTAAAGAAGATCTTGACTACCAGAGAATCTTGTGGAGAAAGTCGTCTGCACAACCCATACAAGAGTACCGACTACTCACCGTCACTTATGGGACATCTTGTATTTGGCTATACGTACAATTCGTCAACTGGCTAAAGATGAACGAGAACAGTTCCCTCTTGAAAGTGAGCTGTTAAAAACTGATATGTACACTGATGATTTGATGACAGATGCGTCTAATGAAGAAGATGCTGCATATCTGCAAAGAAGAATATCAGAATTGTTAGCGCGCGGAGGTTTTTCGTTACATAAATGGGCGTCCAATAGTGAATTTGTGTTGCGTAATATTTCAGACTGTGATAAGGAATTGCAAGGTGCAGTGAATATAAAAATAGAAGATACTATGAAAAAATTAGGTGGTACATGGAACTCTCAAACAGGCAATTTTGAACTTAAATTTTAGTTAAATTTTATTCACAACAAGGTAACAAAAAGAAGTGTTTATCCACAATTGCTAAAACTTTTGACCCTTTAGGTTGGTTAACACCAGGTGTTATTTTACTTAAAATCTTTATGCAAAAACTGTGGTTAGCTGGCCTAGAATGGGATCAAGAGTTACCTACAAATTTAAAAAATGAATGGAATACTTACCTTAATAACTTTAAGCACACTGAAAGCATTCAGTTCCCACGATGGCTTGGAGTTTCTGATAGTACCACAAGAGTTGAACTGCATGGTTTTACTGATGCATCTTGTGCTGCTTAGGTTGGTGTAGTGTATCTTAGAGCTTGGGGAAGTGATGGTAAAATTTACGTATGCTTGCTCATAGCACAGTCTAAAGTAGCGCCAGTAAAACAAATTTCACTTACACGCCTTGAACTTTGCGGTGCAGTGCTCTTACCAAGATTACTTCAACATATAAAAACTACACTGAAAATTAATGATAAAGTTTATGCCTGGAGAGACTCTGCCATAAAACCGCCAAACACTTGGGTTACATTCGTTGCTAATCGTATATCAGAAATATTATCTCTTACTCAAGTCTCTCAATGGCATCATGTTAGTTCATCTAGTAATCCAGCTGATTTGGCGTCTCGAGGTACATATCCAGCAGATTTACGACAGTCGGAACTATGGTGGAGTGGCCCACAATTTTTGCGCGACGATAAAGCTATTATTTATCCTAAAATTGTATTTCCTGAAACTGTGGTAGAAGCAAAACTTAAAATTAAATCAAATGTGCATGTTGTTGAGAATGATATTGCGATTTCTTATTTAAAAAGATTCTCCACTCTTACCAAATCAATACGTGTTACTGCTTACTGTTTGAGATTTATAAATTATTGTAAAAATAAAATTGCAAATAGTCCTGTTAATGAACGTAGTTACCTCACAGCGGATGGATTAAAATTGGCTTTGAATGTTTGTGTTAGATTATCACAATCTATCTCATTTTAAAATGAGATTACATTGCTTTCCCAGGGTAACCATGTTCATAAAACTAGTAAGATATATGTGCTTAATCCTTATGTAGATAATGATAATATTATTTGTGTTGGCGGTAGACGTCTACATGCAGCGATAGCAAAAAACATGAAAAATCCTATTATCGTGAGTTATAACTGTTCTTTCTCAAGATTAATAGTTTCCGACGCTCATTTGAAATCCCTGCATGGAGGAAATCAACTTATCCTTCATTACATTAGACAAAGGTTTTGGATCATTCGTGTTAAACTTTTGGTTAAAACTGTAATTAACAAATGTATTTCCTGTTTTAAGCAGAAGACTATACCACCTGTGCCATTTATGAGAAACCTACCCGACTTCAGAGTCAAACCTAGTCGTCCTTTCCTCACAAGTGGTGTAGACTTTGCTGAACCATTTACTATGAAACTCTATTCAGGTCGCTGTAAAAAGACAAGTTAGGTTTACATTTACCTATTTGTGTGTACAGTAACAAAGGCCGTTCACCTGGAGTTGGTTACAGATCTCACAACAGCTGCCTTTTTAGCTGCTTTTCGCTGGTTCACTGCTCGCCGTGGTCACTGCAAGGAAATTTGGAGCGATCATGGGACTAATTTTGCAGGCGCGTCGCGAGAATTGGATCTTGCGTTTCGAAATTCGAAATCTCAGGTAGTTACTGAAGTTGCTGAATTGCTTACCAACGATTATACAACTTGGAATTTTATCCCTCCTAGTGCCCCCCCACTTTGGTGCTCTTTGGGAGTCTGGGGTAAAGACTGTCAAAGGTCACTTAAAGCGTGTCATAGGACACACGGTTAGGACATGCGAAGAATTTTATATTCTCTTGACTCAAGTCGAGGCTTGTATCAATTCTCGCCCTATTACATTAGTGCATACTGCTCTGGATGAACCTCCGTTAACTACTGGACATTTCTTGGTAGGGGAACCTTTGATTGTTGTACCCGAACAATCATTAACAGATTTAAAATTTAATCAGTTAAATAAATGGCACATGATACAACGTATGGTTCAATGTTTGTGGCAACGGTGGCAATGTGAGTTGTGATAGTCAAAGATGATAGACTACCACCGGGAAAATGGCTTTTGGATCGTATTGTCGAGAAACACCCAGGTACAGATGGAATAACTAGAGTAGTTACATTGCAATATAAAGACGAGGTCTTTAAGAGACCAATTGCTAAGATATGTCCATTGCCCTTCGATGTTCCTGATGATTAAGTTTTGATTAGTCCTTATGTTTGTAATTCAAGGACTATAGCAGTCCTTAGGTGGCGGGATGTTTAGTTTAGTTCCATGGCAGCAGTCAGAATGTCAACAAAAAAGTTAAATGTCAAAGTGTAAAATATTTTAATGAAAGTAAAACCATTTAATAAGCTGTAGTGATTAAATAGGGTATGATAAGATTTTAATCACATTTACCTTATAATGATCTATCTCTGTGATTCGATTTATTGAAATGGTTGTTCTGTTCTTTTACGACAGTGATATGATATAGCTAAAGGCAATAAATAAATATACAAAAGATAAATATCTTTAATATTCTGTTGTGTGGTTTGTTTTTTAATAGAAGATAATGAGAACAAAGATAGGGACATATTTTTTTCACTGCTATTGTCGTCTGTAATTTTCTATTGATGTATGTTGTTTATTTGTTTCTAGGTCGTTTATGTATGTAGGAATAGAAATTGTTAATTATGCAAAATAATTATTGTAAAATATAAATGAAAAAGTGCAATTCGTAAACGATAAAAAAGCAAAAGACGTATAGGCAACCAGTTTTACATCAACTATTGCATATGTTAATTATCATTACAGTATTCTTTCCTCGATGCCTCCTTAAGCAGTTAAAATATACAGAAATTATATAGTGAGTCATCCTAATTATAGGGTAGTCCAGAACAATTTTTAATATGTATCGCATAAGGCAGCAACGTATCTCGTAATGGATGGACGAGTATCAAAGTATCAAAGTATTCTTCGTTGGCATCGATGACCTTTTGCCATCTTTCGGGTAGCTTGCGAAATCGGAAATTATTGACGAAGGACAAAATGATGGAGAAAAGAACCACAGTTCTAGGGGCTTATTTTACTGAATAATATAATAAGCATGCAGACGGACTGTTTTCAGCGATTGCAGTTGTGCTTTAAGGTGACTTGTCTGCTCTCTTTCTTCAATTACAGATGCTTATAGAAATTTAGTTAACCTTCCGTTTTCCTGTACTTCAACAACTAATACAAACTGCCAAACAATACAGAAACTAGTCACTCCTAAAAATCGCATAAAACACAGAACTAAAGCATAATTCTACTAGTTTAGCTCATGCACAACCAAACAGTTAAAATATGCTCTTTTTTTAATTTGCATATTTTACAAATAATAGATGACATTGAAAATCTTTGCTTTTGTTATAAAAATGCCGACTTGTGTTTATAAGTTGTGGAGAATAAACCTGATCAAGAAGTCTTCAGAACAGGCATGAATGCATGAATGGCAAACTCTAAGTAAAATAAAAATAATCTGTGGTTTTAAAACTCTAAAGCCCATTGAAATTAAAACATCTTTTTCTTCTTCGTTTTTTTGCCCTATATAGAGCGTTGGAGTAGAGAACAAGTTTAACTACTTGTCCATTTACTCCATGCTTTCAAGTCCTGTGCCATTTGTTTAATCTCATTTAGCGTTTCTTCCTTATTTTTTCTTATATTTACTTTCTTAGTCTACTATTTTTCTTTTTTTTTCTATTCTTTTAGCATCTATAACTTTTTTTGGAAGTCTTTTTTTACACATTCTCATAACGTAGCCGTATAAGTTTAATTGATTTCTTTTCATTCTATTGACTAGTGCCTGTATTTGTAATATTCTCTTATATCTACATTTGCAATCCTGTCCATTTTAATTTTTCCCAAAATTTTCCTTATTTTCATTTTCGCTGGTGTCTCTGTGTTGCTATGCTTAATTTGTCTTAGCCATGTTTCGCTAGCATACATTATGGTTTGTATTGATATTGATTTGTATACATGTATTTTAGTTGTTCTGCTGATTCCCTTTCTCCCTAGTAATAATGGTACAACGACAACCAGTGCCCACAAATATTGAAACCTCGGACGATATACATCTATAAAGAAAGTAATTGCAGTCACATTATTACAAATCTTTACTTTTTGATTGATAAAGAGCAATATATTAGTCAAACAATGAACAATAATACAATTAAAGCTTATACTTATACCAAACTTATTATTTACAAAACTTACGAACCTAAAGAATTAATTAAATTAAGGCACACATTTAAAATCGTTATTAATTTATTCCACGGATGAAAAAATCTAGCAAAAGTAAGATAAATATTTTGATTTGCGGTATTCAAGTAACATAAGAATCTCATTTAAATTATCTTAAAGAAATAATGTCCAAATGCAATGCATTTAGTGTTAAGACTGTTATCAGAAAATTATATTGCACCAAATCCTATGTGTCAAGTGTAGAAGTAGTCATAATTCTACCAGGACAAAGTTTTAAGACACTCCTGCAAAATACCAATTTATGCAAAACTATTATATTTATGCAAAGAACTATAAAGACGGTATGGTATACAAAGACCTACAAAAATCCTGAAACGTTACATTCGTAAAGGTAGTGTTTAAATCATATTTACAACATACAGTTCCATATTCAAGCCATTTTCTACGCGGCCAATAATGCATCTTAATATACTCGTAAAAATGTAACTTGAGTGGATTTGTTGTTTACTGTAATTCTCCAACTGTTAAATCAATTCTGGAGATCAAAGTATAAGTGCCAGGTATAATAAGGGGCCTAGTATGCTTCTATGCTGTACGCCAGCGTATTTTTATTCACTGGTATTGTTAACTGCAGCGTTGTTCATTCCAAAATCATTTAAAACTAATGCTTGAATATTAAACCTTACATCCTGCATTTTTTGTATTGTATCTCCAGTTTCTTTATTATTTTTGGCTAGTATTGGCTAGTAATGTTCGTGTATGCAGCTTGCGATTTGTATGTCCTTTTGACCTATGTGGGTACTGTCACAGCTGAGTACTTCGCAAACTTCTTGAGATCCGGAGGTTAATGATTTTTAGCTGAGCGAACAAAGTTAGTTATTTGTTCAGTGTGTAGCCTATTTTGTCGGCGCTATCTCTGACATAAGGCAACAACGCTTTTACTTAATAGGGAAGGTCGTGAGTTATGAAATATTTGTTTTTTAAATGTTCTTAATTATGTGGGTCAAGGATTTTTTAAAATATCCATTTTGCATTAGGGTTTTGTTGATGTTATCAATTTTAGTTTCTATGTCATTAGTGTCGGAAAGTTTTATAGATCTGGTAATAAGGTATTTTGTAACTTAGTAGAGTAGAGTATAGATGAAGATTAGTATTGCTAGGTTTCCTGTAGACAGCAGGGTAGAAACGGTCGTTAAATGAAATTTTGTTATAAGCCTGTCCAGAAAATGAAGGAAATTGTTTTGTTCAACTTGAATTGTAAATATGGCGTTGGTATGAAATTTAGATAAGAAATCGACTGAGAAGGCGTATATTGTCCATGAAAGCAGATAACAGAAGCATCATCAACTTACCTTATTTAACAGGTAGGTTTCAAAGAAAGAAAGCAAGGGCTGTTATTTCAAAATCGTTCATAAACAGGGTTTCTGGAACAAGTGACAGTGGAAAACCCATATTGGACTAGTGATTTAGCTATAAAATTTGCTGTAGAAAGTAAGATAGTTATTGGATAGATAATTAATTTATTTGAAGTTGTGTCTTTTAGATTGTGATTAGTTTTTAGGCATTACAAAGTTTCAAAGTTGAAAATATTAGTAAAAAGAGATATAACGCCATAACTGAGTTTTAAATAGAAGTATGTGAGAACTTTTATTTCAAAATCGTTTTATACATATTTATTATGACATGTAAAAATCAAACCATATAAATACTATTGACTTAACGGTAAATTTTAAAAAAACTGTACAGGCAATGATTAATTTTTGAGAATTAATGTGATTAGTATTAAAAATTCTGCTTGTTGATGCAGCTAGATAAATGAAAATAAACATCATTACTACTGAATACAACAGCTTTGTGTTAATGAATGCAACATAAAATTGCACAAAATCCCCAGTTTTCTACACCGACGAGGCTACTTTCTCTAGAAGCCCTATTATTAATTTCCAAATAATCACATACGGACCGAAGAAAACCCACACGAAACATCGGTTGTCCCTCATCATTTCTCAATTCTCAGATAATGTGTGGACCGGAATTGTTGGAAATCACCTGATAAGTCCACGTTTTTTGCCGCTATCTTGAAGAGGAAGTGCCCCTGCTGTTAGAAGAAGTCCCATATCAATTAAAATTACAAATGTATATTATGTGCTCCGGCACATTTCAGTTTAATTGCTTGTAAGTTTTTGGACGGTGCATATCCAAATCAATTGATAGGGCAAGAAGGTTTTTTCTCTGGTGTCACCTTAAAACACTAGTTTATACGACCACCATTGAAAATATTGAGGAACTCAAAAATCGCAGTGTTACATCATTTGAGACAATCCGAAACAACCCCGGTATCTTTCAACGTGTTCGCCATTCAGTACGACGTAGGACAAGCCTGTATTGCAGTTAGCGGCGATCTCCTATAAACAATACGAAACACGCATAAATTACTTGCGCACACATTTCGAAAATTAAAAAGCGCCAAGAAAGCGAAATTTTGCTCCGATCACGAATCCGGCCTCCAAAAGTTTGCAGGTTGCGCCCCGTGGCCAGGAAAATATCCTACGGGATATAACGGGAGGTAAACAAAGACGGCCGACACGAAAATTGGCGTGCCGCGCGAGCGCCGAGCGGATGACATAGGGAATCCTCAGGTCGTCGTGTAGCGTTTGTTTTGAGACATACCACGGTGCTTGAGATATCATACGTAGCACTTTAGATTGGCTTCTTTGGAGCAATGCTATATTGGATTTGCTTGCGCAACCCCAGATTTCTATTCCATATGTTCAAATAGGGATGATGATTGTTTTATATAGCAGTATTTTGTTTTCTAGGGAAAGTTTTGAGTTCTTCCCTAACACCCAATAGAGTTCTTTGATCTTCAAGTCAATCTGCTTCCGTTTTTTGGTAATGTGATCTTTCCATGTTAATCTAGTGTCCAGGTGGAATCCAAGATATTTGATAGATATAGCTCGAGGGAGTTCGACGTTATTGAGAAAAAGCGGAGGACAACGTTCGTGTCTTAGAGTGAAGTCTATGTGCTATGATTTGTTTTCGTTTATTTTAATTTTCCAGAGATGCAACCAAGCCTGGAGTACATTTAAGTGGATTTGTACTAGGTTAGATGCTATTGCTGGGCTAGTATGGCTAGTATAGCTGCTAGTATGGCAGTGCCATCAGCAAAAGTACAGATAGTAGTTTCAGTGGTTGTTGGGATATCGAATGTATATAGGTTGTAGAGGGTCGGTCCCAAGACGCTTCCCTGTGGTACACCTGCTTCTATGGAAAAATAGTCTGATTTGGCATCTCCTACTTTGGTTCTAAATTTGCGGTGTGAAAGGTAAGATTTCAAGATGTCGAAATACTTTAGTGGGAGGGTTTCCTTAACTTTATATAAGAGACCTGTATGCCAGACTTTATCAAAGGCCTGGCTAACGTCCAGTAGAACTGAAGTACAATAATGTTTTTGTTCAAAAGCGTGATTAATAACTTTGATTAATGTATGTGTTTGCTGAACTGTAGAATGTCCTGCTCGGAAACCAAATTGGTGGGGAGGAAGCCAGGTATCTGATAAAATATCGGTATTTAGTCTCTGTAGTAATAAGCGTTCTATAATCTTGGAAATTGTAGGGAGCAAACTAATTGGACGGTATGAGGTTACGTCATTTGGGTTCTTTCCTGGCTTATTTATTAAGATTATTTCTGCCGTTTTTAGCATTGGAGGCCAATGCTGCAGTCTTAAAATGGCATTAAAAATGTAGGTAGTAAAGAATATCCCTTTTTTCGGCAATTCCCTGAGCATTTTTGGCGTCACACCGTCTGTTCCTGGTGCTTTTCGGATGTTAAGATGGTTAAGTTCGTTCTGAACTTCGTGTGGAGTAAAGGATTTAATTCAAAATGGGGATTGTGGAATGTTGGATAAACTTGTTACGATGTCATTCATTATATCTTGATTGTTAGGCTTAAAGACAGATGCCAGATGATTTGCAAAAAGATTAGCCTTTTCTTGGTCGCTTCTCGCACATTTAGCGTTGTGATTAGCAAGATTTTTTATTGGAGCATTGTGTTTTGGTTTTTTCTTGGATTTAATTGCTCTCCAGATAGAGTTGTCGAATCTATTTAGTCTTGTCACGTAGTCAGTGAAGGATTGTTCACGGAGTTCTCTAAGTTGCGCCTTTAATTGATTGCTAATCCGATTCAATATATTTTTATCCACGGGTGCCTGGGTTGTGTGCCACCTAGACCGTGCCTTCCGTTTTTTTCCAAATTAAATGTTTTATTTCAAGTGGTATTGATTTTGTGGTATTAGCTATTGGCAGAGATGGAGTACTTACCATAACTGAATGTTTAAGGGTACTTGTGAGAGCATGCAAATCGTCTTCGACTTCGTTATGGGTTTTGAGGCTTGTTTTTAGATTAATCCGTTATTACACTTCATTTTTATATTTATCCCAGTTGGTTTTGTTGTTATGAAGTTTAGGTGTAAAATTCTTAATAATTACGAAAGTACTAATAGTTGTAATTATCGGGGAATGGTCAGATGACAAATGGTAACTAGGAAATACTTCCATGTATGCTGAGGAGATTCCGTTGGTGATGAAGAAGTCCAACAGATCAGGAGTTTTATTTGGATCACTGGGCCAGTATGTTGGTTTACCGGTGGATAGAAATAAGTAGTTTTTTTCCTGGATTAGATTTGCTAGCTCACGACCTTTGGTAGTTGTTAGCCGAGAGCCCCAGAGAGTATGTTTACTGTTGAAATCACCTCCAGCAATAAATTTGGAGCCGAGTGTGTTGAAGAAGTCCCTGAAGTGGTCGAGTTTCACGTAGTGCCTAGGAGGGCAATATACTGCAAAAACTGTTATCTCATAGGAGGACGTTTTGACTTTGAGTGGTGGCTTGCAAGTGATTTGTTTCATACTTTGGTAATATGTAGTGACTTATAGTATTTTTTATTAAGATTGCAGTACCTGCATGTGCAGTGTTGTCCGGGTGGTTTGTATTGTAGGTTAAATAGGATGGAATACGAAAGAAGGATCTGTCGGTAAAGTACGTTTCGCTAACAAGTAGTATGTAATTGAATTGTGATGTAGAAAAGTCTCTACTTCGTTTTTGTGTTGAATGATGCCGTTGGCATTCCATTGGGAAATTCGTACAAATTTAGCGAATTTTATTGATGACCGTTGTAAGCATGGTAACAATTGAGCTATTTTGTTGCATTAGCTGTTGGAACATGTTTTTGAACTCATTTAGAAAAGTGCTGAGAGTAATTGAGTTTTCCTTTGTATATTCGAATACGTATTGGCCTGCTGTGCCTGAATTATCGGTTGTATTCTGTGTCGTGGGATAGGGTGTATCGGTGCTGGTAATTGTTGAATATTAAGTCTGTTGTTGGCATTATTGGGTTGTTTGAGGAGAGTATGGTAGAATTCGCATCCTCTATAGTTGGCAGGGTGGGGATCACCGCATAGTGCACATGTGGCAGGGGTGTTGTTTGGTTTTGTACAGCTTGTGGAATTATGGGCTGATCCACATTTCACACAGTAGTAAGGTCTGTTACAATATGTTTTAGTGTGACCATATTGCTGACAACGTATACACTGAGTAAGGACCTTGGTTTTTCTGGGTGGCTCGACTTGTACTATTCTGTTCTGTATGCCTCGTAAATTATATATTTCTTTATTGTTATCCGCTGGCTCGAGGTCTACAAAGAATAGGTTTAATGCTTCTTTAGACACTCTACTTCTTCCATTTAAAATATTCCTTACTTTGTGCCCCTGATTGGCTAGCTCTTGCTTAATTTCATTTATGTCGGTTGTAAAGTGTAAGTTTTTGATAACCACTCTCAAGGCACGGTCCTCTTTTGGCTGGTACGTATGGTGAACAATGTTGGCATCTTTCATGTGGTGAATTAGTTTCCTGTAGGTTTCCGGAGTATGGCAGTTTATTTTTATGGTGTTATCTGTTAAAGTTTTTGTGTTAAATTGTTCAGTTTCCGCAACTGCATTTAAACTTTTGATCATGTCACTGTAGTGTGTAACTCCGTACACAAATATCGGAGGAGGTTTTATGGTTGTATTGTTTACTTGCCTGGTAAGGGTACTTCCCTCTTCTTCTTCATTTATCTGGTTATATCTATTTGTTAAAGGTATTTGCGTAGTTTCTTTGATAGGTTGGGATAGTTTTCTACGTTTAAGACGTTTAACGGTTTGCCATTTGTTAATGTTGGTGGAATTATCGTTTGCGACTTCTTGAATTTCTTCGTTACTAGTAGACGTCATTCGATAGAGAATTCTGTCGTTGTTGGTTAAAGATTGTGAGGTAGTTGCCATCAGATTGTTGTTCAGATTGGTAGATACTGATTTTGAGGTAAGTTAAAATTGTTACCTGTTGATAGCGATTGGCTTACGAATTGAAGGTTGGTGGGAAGTGGAAGTTGCATTGGAGCACCCTGTGCGTAGTTGATGTTCGAATTATTAGGTTGTCCGTAGGCGATGCTTGTTTGTTGATCCATTTCCATTTTTGTTGTTTGCTAGCGCTGTTTAATCACAGGTATGTGATGGTGCGGTGCAGATGGCACGACGCGTATGGCGCGGCGCGCTCACCGATACCGAGCGAGAAAATCGCAGGAAACACTCTGAATTCGCACGTCTGCACTGTTTCAGCTACAAAACTCGAATGTCCTTTATATACATCACTGAGCCGTAATACAAGTAAAAATATTAGGCTGTATGACTTATGCATACAAATTATACAACTCTGAGAATATAAACTCGGAAAAACAGATCAGCATGTTGATGCAAGTGATTTACGAGTGAAGAAAGATTCTAAAGACATACAAAAATTTCTAGAGTGGTTTTCATTACATGATCCTTTTCAGGAGATAAAGAAAATTGTATCTATTGCCAATGGAGTCGTTGGTGATGATAAAATTAACTGTCACAAAGCTCGTGAAGTTGGGATTGCCTCCATGTCTAAAATGACAGGATTGACGTTTAATAACATGAAATTAAAACGCGCTGATGAAGTAGTCCCTCTTTTAGCTATGAGTAGCACCGTAAAAGTTCACGATGAGCAAGTTCCTGTTGATCCTGTATTATTATTTCAACGCATGAGCATTACTAGTACTTTCGAAGATGAAATTGAAAAATATTTCGAATATGAATTGGCTCCGTGTACGTTGTCACTATTCGATAATATTGGAATGCGTAAAACACAAAAGTCAGCCATCTACGATTGTTTTTAAACAATAAACATTTGATATTGACAATATGAATGCTACGTACATCATCGATGGAGAATATCTGTTACACTGTGTTGTGTGGGATCACGATGAAACATTTAACAATATTTTAGATAAATATGTTCAGTATATACGTAGACATTTTGGTCATAGAGTGATTGTAGTATTTGATGGCTATGTTGATTGTAAGAAAAATATTGAAGCCGCAGAACAACGTCGTCGAACTACAACAACATTTTCATCTTCTGATGTCATTTTTGATGAATTTATGACAGCTTCTACAAGCCAACAGAAATTTCTTGCAAATACTCACAAGTCTCGGTTCATTTCAATGTTGAAAGAAAAATTTAACATTGAAAATATTTTTGTAAAACAAGCTGATAATGACGCTGATGTCCTTATAATTGAAACAGCAATAGAACAATTTAGCTCGACAAATACAGCTATTGTTGTTGGAGAAGATGTTGATTTATTGGTATTACTTACTGCTCGAACTCCAACCGAAAAAATCATTTGTTTTTTAAAACCTGGGAAGGCTCAACAGCAATCGAAAATATATTCATCCAATAGTTTATCTGCTTTTTCAAAATGCCAAAATCACATATTATTTTTACACGCAATAACTGGCTGCGATACGACATCAGCACTTTTCAGGAGGGGTAAAACAACAGTTTTGAAATGTTTTGAGAAGCAAGATTTAATTAATTGTGGTGAAGTTTTTAAAGAAGGTACCTCTACTCCACAAGCTGTAATCACTAACGGAATTCACTTCTTTCTTTCTGTATACGGTGCTCCAAGAAAAGTTACTTGCTTAGATAACTTTCGATACTTATCTTTTGTAAAAAATACTCATAACAAAAAACGAGTGCAATTAGCTTGTCTACCCCCAACCTCCGCTTCTGCTCATCAACATCTATTTCGGGTATATTATCAAGTTCAAGTATGGCTTGGTAATAAACTAGACCCAGAAGACTGGGGTTGGAAGTTAATTGATAATACTTTGGAACCAATTCAGACTTTACTCTCACCTGCACCGAAAAACTCCTCAATACAATTTTTTGCAATTACACAAAAGGGTGTAATGCTAAATGCGGCTGCAAAAAAGTTGGATTGTTTTGTTCATTAGCATGTATCAGTTGTCAAGGCCAATCGTGCTCCAATGTTGAATCGCCGTTAGAAGAAGACTCCTATGATATCAGTGATGAGACATCTGGTGCATCGCTCTTAGAGCAATTTACTTGTACTCAGCAGGAAGAAGAAGAAGATAGTATACTTGAGGTTCTATTAGATGATTATCAATTAGACGAATAATTTTCTTCAATTACTCATAATTTACACCGCTTCCATTAATCCCAATAGTATCATTTTTTATTCAATACAATATTTTTTAATTTAACAGAACCACAATAGACCGTGGAATACGCCTACTGGGGAAACCACGTTTAAAAAAAAAACGCGCCAAGTGCACTACCTCACAGGTGGCGTGGAAATGTGTGCATATTATGAAGAACACAACTTTTTTAACTTTTTGAATCGCTATATCTCAGAAATGACGATTCTTCAGAAAAAAAGTGTAGGAACATTTTTTATAGAAAATTGCATGATGTACAATTTTTGTCTGACCTACTTTTATGATAAAACTTACCGTTTATCTGATAAATGCAAAAAACCCATTTTTGCGACATTTAACCTTGAATAAATTTTTTTGCAGATGTGGGATTGATGGGGACTTTTCACAATTCATTTATAATGATGTTTCCAATATTCGTACCAATTTTCAGCTCTATGCGAATTATTGTAACCTTACTCCTATTTTTTGAGCTAACTTGACCGGGCTATTTCTAAAAAATTATATTGTCAATAACGGCGTCATCCTACAAACTTACTGAGTGATATGTTATGTTGTTGGTTTCATTTATATAGTTCTTTCTCAACTACATATTTTATTGTAGTTCCTATTTTACTTTCGAATAGGAAAGACGTATCTTGCGGTTAAAAGTGCAAGTGTTGGCGGCGCGATAACCCGCGAAATCGGGCTTTATTTATTGCTACACATATTTCTAAATTTTAAATTTAACGCTGCGTGTTAAATTAATCCTATATAACTGAACGAAGCCGCAGCAAAGAGGCCTTTATGGCCTACCACCAGCCTCCGTGAGGGGTGCAACCCTACCAAATACCACCGCTAATGCAACCATCAGTATTGACACCGGACCAAACCCAGATCTTCTACAGCCAATTCCATCAAACACCAGGTAATTTTTCACTTCAAACGCAACAAACTCAAACATTTTATCCCCAAACCTTTTATCAAACCCAACAAAACACTCATTCCAACGCACCCCGGCGGCCACCAGAAAATAATAATAACTGGACCACAGTTTCCTATAAAATAAATAGAAATCTAGATGAACTGGAAATCAAAAATAAACACCATAAAGAGACCGAATATTGGCTTAGCCCACCCTCAACATCTTATCGCTACTCCAATCTAAACATGGAAGGTGACGATGCACAACATGAATCAAACGCTGATAACACTAACGAGAAAATCTCAAAACCTCCCCCCATTTTCGTAAATCGTGTACTAACTATTGCACCGCTAATATAACTGCTAGAAGAAAAAGCCAAACAACTATATGATGTTAAAGCTCTAGTCAATAACCAAGTAAAAATTCAGCCCAAAACACCTGATTATTACAGAACAATAATAAAAGCTCTGACTGAAAAGGGAACGGAATTTCACACTTATAAACTAAAAGAATAGAGCAATTATAAAGTGGTGCTAAAAAATCTACACCACTCCATCGACTATAAAGATATCAAAGGTGAAATTGAAAAATTAGGGCACGAGGTCACAAACATTTGTTATATAAAACAATTTAAAACTAAATTGCCTCTCCCAATGTTTTATGTCGAGCATAAACCAGCCCCTAACAATAAAAGCATTTTTGAGGTAGAACACTTCCAGCAATTCAAAATCAAGTTTGAACCCCCAAGGGCAAAAAGAATTATTCCACAGTGTGTACGCTGTCAGCGTTACGGACACACAAGGAACTTCTGTTAGCTACCCGCTAGATGTGTAAAATGTGCAGGCGATCACCTCACGGAACAATGTCAAAGAAAAGAAAAATCCCGCAATGTCCGCTGCGTCCTGTGTAAAGGAAACCATCATGCGAATTACAAAGGATGTACTATATATAAACAGCTACAAAGTAAACATTTTCCAACCCTTCTATAAAAACAGTACATACCACCCCCACAAATTAGACAATACCAACAAATACAACCGGGACTATCGTATTCACAAATAGCTTCAGTACAACAACAAAACTCTGAATCTCCCACAAACAACAAATACTAGCCATCCAAACCAACAAGCAAACGACATACAAGAATTAAAAAACATAATGTTAAAGCTAACAGAACAAATAGGAACAGTATTAAACCTATTAACAGCAGTCCTTGCAAAAATTAAATAATGGACAGACACTTACAGCTTGCCCAATGGAATGCCAACGGCGTGTCACAGCACCTTGAAGAATTAAAACTATTTATTACCAGTCACAACATTGATGTGTTACTTATTTCGGAAACACATCTTACTGATCGGAACTTTATTAAAATCCCAAATTATGCGGTTTATACCACGAACCATCCGGCGGGAACAGCTCGTGGCGGGTCTGCCATAATAATCAGAAACACAATCAAGCACCATCAACTAGAAAGCCACAGTAGCGATTTTCTTCAAGCAACAAGTGTGTCAATTGAGGATCAAATAGGACCCCTCAACATCTCGGCGGCGTATTTTCCCCCTAAACGTGCTGTTAAAGAAGAACAATTTACAAACTATTTCAAAACCCTTGGACAACGATTCATTGCGGGCGCCGATTACAATGCCAAGCACACTGACTGGGGTTCCAGAATTACAACGACAAAGGGACGCGAACTAAACAAAACTCTTGAACACAATAACTTGCGGCACCTAGCCACGAGAGAACCTACATATTGGCCCACGGACCCAAACAAATTTCCTGATTTGGTGGACTTCTGCATAACAAAAGGAATTCATCAAAGTCATGCCAATATAAAATCCTGCTTCGAACTTTCCTCTGACCATTCCCCAATCCACTAAACCCCTCAAAAAAGAAACAACCCCTAAATTAAGCAATAACCGTACAAATTGGAACACCTTTCGGTATGTCATAACTGTTGAACTAACCTTAAATATTCCACTGAAATCTCCCGAAAACATAGAGGCTGCAGTCAAATTATTCAATGATGTCATTCAGCGGGCATGTTGGAAGACCACGCCAATTATACCCGATACAGTCACAATTCCTGATTGCCCCTCAATTATTAAACAAAAAATTCTATATAAAAGAAGACTTCGAAGAAACTGGCAAAGGCTGCGTACAACTGAAAGCAAACTACTACTCAACAGAGCAACTCGAGAGCTACCAGATCTCCTTAATAAAAACAAAAGCGATTGCATCGAAACATTCCTTAAAGACTTATCACCCACGGAAGCGACGGATTATTCCCTGTGGAAGACAACAAAAAAACTGAAACAACTAAAAAGATTCTCTCCGCCCATCCGTAATCTCCAGGGCAGCTGGGCAAGAAGCGATAAGGAGAAGGCAAACATATTTGCTTTACACTTAACATCTGTGTTCCAGCCACATCCTTCAGAAAATCTCCCCCAAGAAGACAACCTCACTCAAACACTGTTTCAACCGTACCAACTTGAACCGCCTATTAAAAAATTCAAAGCTGCTGAAGTTCATAAAGTCATTAGCACACTCAACCCTAAAAAGGCTCCGGGGTATGATTTAATAAATGGTAAAATACTCAAAGAGCTACCTGCCATCGGTACACAGTACTTAACTCAGTTATATAATGCAGTCCTTCAGAATGGTTATTTTCCACTCCAATGGAAAGTGGCACAGATTATACTCATTCCAAAGCCTAATAAACCCCCCAACGACCCAAAGTCCTATCGACCGATAAGCCTTCTGTCTATAGTAGCTAAAGTTTTCGAAAAGCTTTTAGTACAAAGACTAATCCCAATTATTGATGACAAAGAGCTACTACCATCCCACCAGTTTGGTTTCCGAAAGTTGCACTCAACATCTGAACAAATCCATCGGGTAGTATAAACAATCAATGAAGCCTTTGAAGACAAGCACTACTGCTCTTCTGCGTTCCTAGATATATCACAGGAATTCGATAAAGTGTGGCATACGGGACTCCTATCTCCTTAATCGGTATTTTCTGGTTTAATACAAAACTGCAACCACAAATCTTTTTCCGATCAACGCTGGTGTACCCCAAGGCAGTGTCTCGGACCACTGCTTTATCTCTTATACACAGAAAACACAACAGCTACATTTGCGGATGACACCGCGGTTCTGGCTACTAACAGAGACCCAGTCGCAGCCTCAAAAAAACTTCAAGCCAACTTAACTGCAATTGACAAATGGTTAACAAGCTGGAGAATCAAAATAAACGAGTCTAAGTCAACTCAAGTAACCTTTACCCTGCGCAGAGATACGTGTCCCCGGTTCAGATAAAGAACAATCCTTTACCGCAAAAAGAAGAAGTAAAGTACCTTGGGTTACATCTTGACAGAAGCCTAACATGGCGCAAGCATATCTTCAGTAAGCGCAAGCAGCTGGGATTAATTTTAACCAAGATGTACTGGCTACTGGGACGTAAGTCGAAGTTATCATTAAGTAATAAACTCCTTTTATACAAGGTAATTCTCAAATCCGTATGGAGCTACGGGATTCAACTTTGGGGAACATCTGCCAACTGTAACTTAGAAATCCTAGAACGTTTCCAATCTAAAGTGCTGCGCATGATTGTGAACGCGCCCTGGTTCGTGTCAAACACGGCTATCCGTAACGATCTTCATATGCTTTCAGTGAAAGAAGAAGTCAGCCGTTTCAGTGCTAAATACAGTGACCGTCTTAGTGCACACCCCAACACATTAGTAATGGATCTTATAGTTCCCCAAAATCGCAATCGAAGACTCCAAAAATATATACCAAATGACTTGCCCACTAGATTCCCTACTTAATCAATATAAAGTCTTGCGTTAACTTTATTTTAGTTTTATGATCTAGTTTATAAGTTTACTTTTATACCCTAAAACTCAAAACTCATCTAGATGACGATTGTTACAGAAGCATTCTACTGGGGATGCTTCTACGTGTCCAAATAATATATCACAGAATTTACTAAATGCAACTTGTGCAGATTGTAAATAAATTGGGATTTCAATAAAAAAAAATATTTTATTGTATAAAATATTTTTGAAATTTGCAAATTAAGAATACGATAAAAAATAATTGCAAATTTTTGAATTGGTTTAAAGATATTTTTGTTATTTCTAGCGTTGCGTATGTATTCTCTACTTGCGAATGCTTACTTATGTCTGACGACTGATATTCATTGACTTAACTTTGATTCTGGTTTTTATCTCATTGTTCATTTTTTTCACTTATTTTTTAACTTTGTTTTAACTTTGTTCATTTCTCTTTGCGATTTAATATTAACAAATAATGATAATAAGTCATTTGCGTCATCTGTCTCCATGGGGTTTAGTTTCTAGTCTAAATTTGCATTTTGTTTACACTTGTTGTAATATATTTTATATATAAATTATTTAAACTGTAATCTCTCTATATTTAAATTTTAAATTTTCGCTTTTTATCTTAAAAATTTATTATAAGGGTTTATTATCAATTGTAATATCGAATTTTTTGTCAAATAAGTAAGGTCTAAATACATTTGTTGCCCATATTATAACAAAACATTCTTTTTCGATGATTAAATAATTCATTTATTCTTTTGTTTAACATTTTGATGAAAAGAGGATTGGCTTGCCCTTTTCCCTGAGATAAGATAGCTCATATTCCTACATTTGAAGCGTCAGATCAAAAGGATTATTAAAATGCAGGTAAATGAACACCGGCAGATTCATTATTGTCTGTTTAAGCCTAT
>JARFIY010000203.1:0-24450 GCA_036346155.1 Sinelater perroti
ATCGTCTGCGTATCTTAGTGTATTTAATTTTCGCCCTTCTATATTAATACCATGGTTCTCCCAATTAAGGTTTTTGAATATGTCCTCCATTGCCAGTGTGAAGAGCTTTGGCGATATAGAGTCTCCTTGTCTTATTCCTCTTTGGATTTTTATTTTCTCTGTTTCTGAGTGTAATTTCACAGTGCTTGTTGCTTCCTTGTATATATTTTCGATGAGTTCTATGTATCTGGAATCCACTCTGCAGTTTTGTAATGAGTTTATAATTGCCCATATTTCTATCTAGTCAAATGCCTTATTATAATCTATAAAAGCTAGATATATGTCCTTGTTGTATTCTGTTGTTTTCTCGATGATGTTTCGGAGTGACTGTATGTGATCCAAAGTATTGTACCCTTTTCTAAAACCTGCTTTTTCTGTGTTTTGATACTGTTCGAATTCGTTTGTTAATCTTGTTGTTATTATTTTCGTCAGCATCTTATATACTTGACATAAAAGACTTATTGGCCTATAGTTTCCTAGATCTGACTTATCTCCTTTCTTATGTAACACACAATTACGGCGTTGTTCCAATTCTGTGGTATTTTCCGTTCTTCCAAGCATTTATTTAGTAGTATCTTTAGGTTTTTTATTAATTGTTCTCCTCCGTATTTAATAAGTTCCGGGATTATTCCGTCTTCTCCCGGAGCTCTGTTTAATTTCATTTCCCTAATTGCGTTTTCTATTTCGTCTGCTTCTATTTCCGGTATTTCTTCCGATCCGACGTTAAGAATATGTCTTCTTTTTATTTTATCTGGTTTTTACCTTGGCGCTGTACAGCTTTTGATAAAAGTTTTTTGTTGTGTGAATGATTTCTTTTCTATCATACGTTATTGTGTCGTCTTCTTTTTTCAGATGGCTAATGATGTTGATATTTGTGTTTATTTTTCTTCTCAGCACTTTTAAGCTTTTGTTTTCTTCAATTGTTTTCTATTAAAACCTCTGTATTTCTTCTGATATCTTCTTTTATTTTCTTTCGTACAGTTTTGTTTAGTTCCGTGTATTCTACCGTACCTCGTTTACCTTGGCTTGCTAATTCTTGTCTTTTTCTAATAGTTGTTTTGTTTCGTTCCTGATATTTTTACATTTTTGTTTTTGTTGTTTAGCTGTTTTCTTTCCTGCTTGTAATATTGCATTCGTCATCTTTTATTTATTTGTTCTATTGTGTCTTGTTTTCTAATTCTGCTGTACCAGAGGTTTTTCTCAATTCTATTCTGTATTCGTTGGTTTTTCTTTAAAGTTCTCTATCTATTTCTTGTTTATTTTTCTTTATTAGTTTTATTCGTTCCTTTTGTGTATTTATCCTTATATTTCCTCTTACTAATCTGTGATCACTGCTTGTTGGGTATTTGTTAATTACCGTCACATCTGTAACTAGATGTTTATGGGATGATATAATAAAGTCGATCTCATTCTTTGTAGTTCCATTCGGGGCTCTCCACGTCCACTTTCTTCCTTCCTTCTTTTTGAAGAAGGTATTCATAATATATAGGTTTTGTCTTTCTGTGTATTGGACTAATGTTTGGCCTCTTTGGTTTCTCTGCCTTATTCCAAAGTATCCTACTGATTTCTCATTATCTTCTTTCTTTCCTACTATGGCATTAAAATCTCCAATTATGATATAGTGGTGTGTTTTGTTTAATGTTATTGCGGCATTTATCTCTTCGTAAAACTGATCGACTTCTTCATCTTCGTGTGTCGATGTGGGCGCGTATACCTGAATTATTTTAAGATTGTATCTGTTGGATATTTGAAGTATTAGGTATGCCACTCTTGCTGAGATAGATCTTATTTCTTTTATGTTTTGTTCTACCTTTTGTGTATCATAAATCCAACTCCCGCTGTGTTTGTGTTATTTTCTAGTATACTTTTGGTATGATATAATGTATTTCCAGATGATAGTTTTGTACACTGTTCTTCTTTTCTTCTTGTCTCCTTAGTCCTATTACGTCCCATCTTTTATCTTTAATTTCATTTTCAAATTCTACTAGTCGTTCTTCAGTTCTAAGGGTCTGTGCGTTGTACGTAGCTATAGTCAACTTTGTCGTCATTTGGCAGCCTTTCCTCATCCGGTGATTCTTCGCACCCTCTGGTTGTCGGTAGGATTCACCGCTGGCGTGGTGAGCTACTTTCAACCTGCCGGGGACTGAGGGCCTTTCGTTTATTTGTGTATTCATGAAGGGATTTGTTGGGTTTTCGGCCTTAACTCACCGCCCTGGCCAGACGTGTTGGCAAGTCGCAGTACCGGAGCCGTGTTTATCAGTTCGTGATAGTCGCCTCCGATTTTCTTTTCCACTTTAACCTAGTACTGACATTGCTGCTGCCCTATGTCAGGTTTCACCATATCTGGCTAGCCTCACCTAGTTTAGCCTGTAGGTCAATACAGTTTTCCGGGGTGTGGCACTTGGAGCCATAGGTGAGAATTGGGTGCCTCATGAGGACCAGTTATCGAGAACCACTTCCGGTAATACCGTTGGTGTGACCGTTCCCGGTATAAAGGTACTACCTCTATGACGCGACCCTACACCCCATAGCTCTCTATGTTGTTAAAATGATTTACATTAATTTTTTTTGTAATTTTCTAGGTTTTTGAACACCGGGCGTCAGCACCCATGTGATGCATTAATCAAATAGATGAGTTCGAAGATAGATTAGCATGCTGTGATCATTAGGCTACTTTTTAAACTCTCAAAAGCTACCCATGCTAATATTACCCTTCGATTTATTTCCAGTGTTGGATTTTTCTTTCCTATTATAGTGTGGCGTAAGTAAACATAATTGATGCATTTTCTACTGCTTTGTTTCTTTGATGATATAATAGATGCTTTTTATTTTTGTGATATTCATAGGAATTCTAATTTTGGTATAGTTTTCTTTCAATTTAATTATCATTCGTTTTGACCGTTCTTTATCTTTTAATATTAAGGCAGTATCATTCGTTGACTAATCAAATTATGTGAGTACGTGCTCAAGGGCCAAGCTGAACAACTTTGGTGCAAAGAATCACTTTGTCTCATTCCTTTTTTAATTTTAATTCTTTCGTATATTTTTATCCTACAGAATTCCATTAAGAACGCCAACTGCTCGTCGTTCTTGTTTTATACTTTCTTTAACTTCTGTTTCTTATAGCCCTTGCTTACGTATCGTAGCTCCCAGGTATTTCACTTCTGGGCAGGCTTTTATATTCTTGCCTGTTTCCAGAGTTATTATATCATTTTCTTTCCCTATACATAAATATTTTGATTTTCTGTGTTAATTGTCAATCTCCATTGTGTATATTCTTTTTGCTTTTCTTGTCATATATTCTAAGTCTTCTTCGTCCTACGCTACGATAAGCTGGTCGTCCGCAAATTGTAACGTGTAAAGTGTGGAGGTTTCTTCTTTTGGTATTCCTATGCCTTTACATTTTGCTCTCCATCTCTCTAATACTTTATCGACATATATTTTAAATAATGTCGGTTAGCCCCGCTCTTACCTTTACTTTTGCCTTTTGGTCTTTATATAGATCTCTCTCTTTTGTAATTGATTTCTTCTTTAATTTCCTCGTTTATCCAATAGTTTTTAGGTTTAGTTTTTTTGATTTCTTCTCCTAGAGCTTTCATCACAGCTTTTTTGATAGATTTTTTAATATGTTTATATACCTCAGTATTTGTGCCTTCAAAGTTTTTTGTTTAGGTAACTTTTTAATCTATTTTGATATAAATATAATGTACTAGGATGTCCTAAGTTCTGTATATTGTATTTTAGTTCTTTAGCTTGTTCTTTAGTATTTTGCGTGTTACCTGCAGCATCTTGTCTTTCTTTGTGCAAAAACACTATTTTGAACTGACATCTAACACTTTCTCTGTAAAGTTATTATATAGTCTATTATTGACTTTCTATTTCTAGCTGCTTTATACCAAGTATACTTGTGTATCTTCTTATACTTGTAAAATTTGTTGTTGATTTTTAAATTGTATTGTTCACATATATTTATTAATCTTTTTCCATTGTTGTTTTTGAACATTTCTCCAAATCTTTCCACTATTTTACTTCTTTTTGGCCAGTTCTAACGTTGCAATCTCCCAGAAGCTTAATCTGTCTAGTGTTTCCTACTTTGTCGAAAGTAGCGTAGAACTCGTCAATATTATTGCAGTTGTCATCTTCATTTGGTGCATATATGGCTACAACAGTCATTCTATACTTATAGCTATCAAGGTTTACCCTTATAATCCTCTCGTTTATAGTTTCCCAACTTTTGATTTGCTTTTTATATATTTTTTAATAAATATGGAAACACCTCTTTTTCTTCTTCAATCTTTAGGGACTCCACTATATACTGTCCTGTTTCCTCTACTCCTGTGCCTTTTTTGGCCTGTGTCAGGGCTATTGCATTATATTCATATACGCAATTTCTGTAAAAACTTTTTGACTCTTATTTGATAGGCCTTGGGTATTCGACGTTTCTATATTCATAATCATTTCCCTTTTCTTAGCCCGTCTTCTTTCCGGTTTTTTGGTACTGGGCTTTTTGAAATTGAGTTTGGATAACTCCACTCTAAGCAGAACTGCCCCCACCCCTGTATCCGCCGGAGCTCCCTCTAGCCGAGATGTGGGTTACCACCCGGTGATTATTTACCCTTTCATTGTTTTTCATCCTGTTTTTAGCTCTATTTTCCTTTTTAGTGTTGTGTGTTAGAATTTTTAGGCCTAACGTCACAACCCCCTAACGGAGGAGCTTTAACTCAGCTGCCCACTTTGGATTAGACGCTGTTGATAGCCACCCACTGAGGGTCACACGCTGCCTGTATGCCTGTTGGTCCGCGGGAGGTGTTTCATTTCCCTCCTACTACCTATATCTAGGAGGCTTTCCCCGATCTGTCACCTGGGAACGCAGGTTCCCCCAAGGGATACTAAAAATTAGCTTTAAATTTTTTTCTTTTGCTTTATGACTTTTGTACATACCAAACTGTAAACTGAAGAGCAAATTTTTATTTACTAAAAATAAATAAAAATTTTTAGTCGGAAGCAGAAGTAAATTTATCCGATCCTGCTGATTCCGGAAAGAGCAAAAAACCAAAGTTAAAAGCATTTTCTCTCTTTGTGGCTATTCTGTATACTGACGGTTCATGCAGTATGCAGTGTATCGATTTTTGCTTTTAATATTTTTAACTGTCGTTATTGATAAATAAATTTTAGTTATTTTTTTATTTTTATTTTAAAATTTATAAATGGCAAATTGAAGTTAAACCCATTGAGAACCTTTCTCTGTTCTACTGTTTTGTATCATTCCATTCTTTTTTTTTTTGAAATACCAAGTAGTTAGTATTTTTGTTATAATTTTCAAAGTTTTTCTTGTTACACTTTTATGCAGCAAATGTTACGATAACCTTATTCCAACTGATGGAAACTTCACCTTTTGTTAAACATTTATTTCATATCTTTACTAGCAACAAATATCCGCAATTTTATAAAATTCCAACGAAAATTTGATGTAGTGCTGTAGTTCATAGAGCTTAGGGCATGTTCTACCTCATCTTTTGTAATTTTGTGGGAGGGCTTGTAGTAATAGTATCTTACTTTTGAGTATTTTTATCTACTACTCTTGAGCTGTATAGATTTTTATATAAGTAGTTTGTTGTATGTGTTATTGTATGTCGCTTCACTTCCGAATTGATTCTTTAGTGCTGTTACTTGTATTTTATGTTTGTTTTTACTAAGACCTCTTACGAACTTTAAGGTTGTAATATTTGTTAAGGTCTTTATTTATTCTGGATTCTTCAGTATCTACTTTTATCTATCTTACAATTAGTTGACTTTATTTCTACTGTAACTAATGTAACATTGTTTAATACTAATGTTAATGAACTATCCATTCCGTCTAGAATTGTTTTATCCTGAGGAGTCTTTCTAGTGTTTAGGTACATTTGCTTTCAACAAGTTTTTTTTATAACGTCTGATAATATGTTTGTTTTTTCTTCTTCTTCTTGTAGTTCCTATCCGTTACCGGATGTTGGAAATCATCACGGCTAGTCTCGTTTTGTTAATCGCGGCTCTAAAGAGTTTCGTTGTTGTCTTGGCATACCATTGTCTTAGTTTTTTTTTGCCTGGATCTTTCTTTTGTATTATTTTTCCTTGTAATATCAGTTGTAGAATTTCATATCTTTCAGGATTCCTCATTACATGACCTAGATATTCCAATTTTTGTCTTTTTATTGTGGCGATTATTTCTGTTCCTTTTTTCATTCTTTCTAGAATTTCCTTGTTAGTTTCTTAGTCGACCCGTGAGATCTATATCCACATTTCAATACAGAGAAGACATAACATCTGAGCAATCTATAATTTTGGTTTTCTATAATTGAATATTTGTAGTTATTTCAGTGGATAACATTTGACAGCCACTGTTTATATAAAGAACAACTCAAGTTTGTAAGTTTGTGATGATGAATCTGTTACTAGAGAAGACATAATCAATCTTATTTTTATTCGTGTTTTTTGGACTTTACCATGTTTATTTTATTTTTTATTTTTAAAGGAGATTCTAGCATATAATTAGAATTTATTATAAAGTCTAAAAGGATAGCACCTCCGTGGTTTTTGTTGCCACAACTACATTTTTTAATATTAACTTCATTGCTTGCCCTTTCCTAATTTTGATTTTTTTTTAAATTTGTTTATTAGCAATCAGTAAGATGCACAAACTATAACCTAATGTGATATATTGTACAATACTTAACATATATGTACACTAAATAACGTAAAGAAGTAAACATCCAGCGATGTCACCTCAGATAGACAGGTCGAGCGGCCATTGACGTTTGAGTCTTCTGTTTTCAGAAAGTTCTAGCAGCGGTGGTATGAGTGGATTGAGATGGTAGTTGAGTCTATTGTGGTATTTAGCACTGCTCTCCTGGATAACTACACTCACGTAGGGGATTTTTAGGCCCATATGGATGGTGTGGTTTGAGACGTACCATGGTGCGTTCACAATTTTATTCCTTTATCTTCATAGCTTGATGATGGCGCTAATTTTGTACAATTTTGATTTTATATTAATTATAATTTTTAATAGGGCATGTGCCATACTGTTTGCGATGTTGTAGAATTTAATATTATTGGATTACTTACCTTACATCAAGGTAACTTTTATTGTCCAAGTCTTTATAGTAAAATGTGTTTTGATTTTAAAATAATACATTCCTCATTTTTTTCTAGTATCGAGGTACGGTTTATTGTGCTTCAGCTTTTAGTTCATGTAGCTGGAAGTCATTTATTAAAGGCCTTATAACTACATCTCCGATTATTAGTTGTGTTTTTACTTGATTTTATCTATTAGTATTAATAAATTTTTGTTTTTATTGACGTGGAATGTATCACCCTCTTGGAATGCTATTCCAAACATTTTCAAATTTAGTGTCTTTTATATGAGGGTTTTTGGTTTTAAGAAAAATAGAAAACTACAAATGAGACATTGTGTTCTCAACAGGGGGTTACGAAAAGATGTACAAAGAGTAAGGTTATTAATCTTGAACTAGTCTTATCTTACACTGCAATTGTATAAAAAAATTACTTGTTGCTAAGGAATACTTCTTGATAATATCAAAATATGGAAGCGATAAAATTAGTAATAACATTCATTTCAATCTACCCTTCAACTGATCAAATTTCTTTGTCTAACTTCAACTTTTTTATTGTTTAATTGTATTTAAGTCAGGTAACTGTTTTCTGACTATTCCAAGTTTTAAACTCTTTTGTTTGTTAAGTTGTTCTCTCATAAATATTAAAAAAATGCTTTGAATTGTTGCGTTGCTGTTACATGGGGCTTTTTCAAAATTTTCTTTTTGTGTAGAAGTACAGTGTTTAGGAAGATGTTTCTATCAATTATATATTATAAACAAGGGATGTCAGGCTCCACAGTCAGCAACATCCAATCTTTTGTCTACAAGATATCTGACGTATGTTATTCCATTTACATCAAAAAGCTACGACTCGTTTGATCAGTTATCTGTAGCTCAATGTAAACGTCAATCGGGATTCTTAGATATTGCAAACAAATAGCTGAAGATCTTTAAGAACTGATAAAATTACTGTAAATAAAAAGTTAAAAAATATTTTAGTGTTGCAAAAATTGTATAAAATTCACAAAGGTTGTAGATTTTCTAAAATTATCGGAACACTATACATGCCCAATAAAAAAGAGATTAAAAAACATGAATATGACTAGTTTTAGACCGCTATTGTATTTAGAAAATAAAAAAAAGCGATGTGTTAAATTATTGTGTCATAATACTCAGCATAATACTGACATTAGTAAGGAGCTCGTCAGTTGCACGCTGAAATACAGGTACCATTTTCGATTTAATCTTCAAAAATAGTTTGAAGTAAAAAATTACTATTTAAACTAAGAACAAACCTCATCCAGATAATCACTTTCTCAGATAATTGACTCTTTGTAAAAAATATAAGGTCTACCAATTAATTGGAATTATAAATAAAAATAGAGATTTTAGAATATTGGGTAGCCAGTCAGGTTTTTATTTATTGAAGAGATAACAGTCACTGATTATTAGTAGAGAAGGGAAGAAAAGAAAAAACATTTTTGCAGTTAAACTGGATTATTTTAATGTACAAAAATAACGTCCTTTATAAACTTTTCCTGTCTTTTATTTTATAGTTTTCTGAAACTCATTTAATGCTTTACAATTCGCGCCAAAATTTCCATTAACCTGCGTTTGTAAAACACTGTAACTATCAATTTATGGTTTAAGTGTTCTTAAATAAATTTCTTAGATTTGTCTAAGAAACGCAAATTCCAAACAGAATTGTGATTGGGAATAAGACAAATCCAATTTGTAAATGCAATCTAAATTTATGTCTCGTTTCTAATTTTATTTAGCTAATCATCTCTTTTTTCTGTTAATATTCCATGATTTCTAAATCTAAAAATTTTAAGAATTTATTTTTCTGTAACAAATCCAAATTTACAATATTTTAATGCGCATTTGAAATCACGAAGCGATACTACGTCTGCTCCGCTTTGTTAAATGGTTAAAAATTTATCGTATGATAAATTTAGTTTCTCGTGATGCACATTTTTTCGTCTTGTTGCGGCCGAATCGTGGATTTTCTTTTATTAGCTAAAAATATTCTATTTTAGTTTAAATTGAGGCTCTACCCGCACTATTTTAGTGCTGTTTAAAAATAGATATATCATCGGGTATGTCGCCATTTGCAAATCCAGTCGGTGTTCCGCTCCGCCCCGACTTGTTCACCCGCTCTGTACTGGATTCGTAAAACCGCACTTTTTAACCCGGATTACGCCCTGAATGTGCATTTGATAAAGCCATCCTTCTGTCTGTTGTTTTTGAGCCTAAATTCAACGCCGCAGCCGATAGGAAAAATACTTTCCACGAGTTGCTACCCGATCTTCCCATTAACCGGTAAAGAACGCAAGCTACAGATGCGAATTCTACTTTTTCTCTATTAGCGGATTCGTTTGTGAGAAATTAGTAGGTACCGTTAAGAAAAAGCTGCGCCTGGAGGCGAGGAAGATCGAAGAAAGCGGTAAGTGCGGCCTTTGTTTGCCTTTTATCTATCTTTTTAGAACTTTTATTTTGTAATCATTTTGTGTTTATATTGTTAAGCGTACTATGCTTTAAATTAGTGGTAATTTTTCAAATTTGCATGCTACATGTTTTAATGTATTGATTTTTTGTATGATTTTAAAATTTTATCTAAATTTGATTACCTAAAAATTAACAGATTTATATCTAATATATTAAATTATACAAATGAATAATATAAAATTAAATTATCATCCACTGCAGGTACTTAATGATTTAAAAAACATTTTAATACGGAGTCTAGCAAAATGATCTACTTTTTTTTTAATTGACCACCATGCATGTGAGAGACTTGTTTTAAAAATGGCAATTTTGTGATTGTGATACCACATATTTCGTAGGCATTTAGAGGTAGGCGTCACGGAAGAGTTCCGACTAAGGAAACCATAATGTTGTAAGCACACAATTTTCGAGAGACTAGTTTAGAATTCAAACGCAAACCACCCGGTAGATCTCTTAGCGTTCGGACACCCGAGAATGTCGCCACAATGTTCCACCGCTAGCACACGCTTGCCTTGGGAATATTTAAGGAGCGTACTAAGAATTTTACACCGCGATTTTATGTTCAGTCTATACAAACTTCTTGGAGAAAGCACAGTGACTGTTACATCTACTCGCTATGTTGCGGTATTATGCAATTTCCTGGAACCCAAACTAATGAACATGGAATGCACCACTGTGGTTTAAACAAGACAGCATACATAGCGAAAATTTCTCGAGAAGTTCTGAGGCAAATATTTCCAAGACGCGTCATCTCATTACATAGTGACATCCCATGGCTGACCAACAGACCTACTCCCTTTCAATTTTTTTTCTGGGGGGTCACATAAAGGTTAAAGTCTTTCAATGTAGAACGTGTACTGCTGATAAATTAAAGGAAGTTATTTACAATGCAACGCTATCGCAGCAGTACCAGTGGAAATGACTCAACAAGCAATACCATACTTGAAGGTGAGGCTGTAGGACGATATCATCTTCAATACTAAATGGCTAGCATATGTCTGTGTAATGGTACAGTGAAACAATGAACAGAATATGGGTTTGACCCTGTCACTCTTTTTTCTCTTTATATATTCGACATAATTTACTTAATTAGAACTTTTTCGTGTTTCCATTATCTGGTAATTGATTTACAAACGTTCTCTTGCTTATTTCATATTTAAATATTGATGGCCACTTTCATCATGATCTATTAATAGTGAATGCGTTGATTAGTACTTTAGTCTACAACTCTTATGTCATTTCTCGATGTGTTAAATTTAATTTTTAGCTCTTTATTTGAACAACTAGTTTCTTAAGTTAACTAACCTCAGAAAAATTTATTTTCCTTGCCGTCGAAAGTTCTACCATAACCTTTAGTGGTTATAGAAAACGTATGTCTCTTTTTAAATGTTTAAAAGTATACGGATACTTCTATGGAGAAGAAAATTTGTCTATCACGCATACTAAAACGTTGTAGAACGAGGTAAAAGTGCAAGTAATAACATATGTAGGTTAGAAACGTACGTTAAACAATGAGTAATTTGACAGAGTTGAGAAACTTTGTACGTGACATCGTTGCAATAAATCGGTTCGTGAACTATCAGTCTTGGTACAGGTGCCATCACTTATGGTTTTCAAATTACTTCTGGCGTCGCAACTGACACCAAAACTGTTCGCTGAGATAAGAAAAATATGGGTTTTTACGATCGTGCGACCGCTTACAAGTTCAACATAAGCACGTTGCTCTTGCAATTATGCAAAGCTCACTGTCATTAGACCCTGGAACAAAGGAAACAAGTTCTATGAAGTGATGATTTGGTGGACGCATCTGGATTAGGCGGATACCTGGAAAACGTTTCTTAGCTGAGTGTATTGTACCAACAGTTAAGTTTGATGGTTGAAGTATTATGGTTTGGGGTTGTTTGTCGCGGTTCGGCTCGGATCCTTTAGTTTCTGTAGCCGGAAGAGATGGTACTTCATATTTTTGACAATTCTATGCTTCTAATTTTTTTGGCAATAGTTCAAGGAAAGACCTGTTATGTACCAATAGGAACACTTGATCTACAAGCGTACGTTATTTCCTCATTGTTTTAAGAGGTGGTTGTATAAAATCTGACGTAATTTTAATAGAGCCCCGATCTCATCTTCGGAAAAAAGTACCGTTAGACCTAATCGCGCATTTTCAGTAGCAGTTCTCATGTAGGGGTGAAAGGCAATTCCATGGGTAAAAGATGAATCTTCATGAAAGCCGTTATATTCAATAGACTTGTAAACAGTAAAATCTCCCATTGACGTGTGAAACACGATGTCAGCCGTATATAGATTCACTTGCAGTGAGTCTGCATGAATTTATGCATTCCTCAAGATTACTGATAACTCTCTCGCAGATGTCTGGCCCGATGCTTCCAACCACGCGTACGATTTCTGCCTTCAATTCAAAAATTCTGTGTGGTTTGTTAGGGAGCACCTGTGATTTCAAAAACTCCCATAAGAAGAAATCACAGAGTGTAAGATCGTAAGGGCCTTGCTGCCGATTCTTGGTCACCGTCCAACTAAATCACGAGTTGCGGGAACATTTTGTCGAGTAAGGCAACCGTCTGGCACGAAATGCGACAGGTTGCTCCATCCTGCTGAAACCAAAGATCGTCAATCTTCTTATCTTAAAATATAAGCTAGTCGATTCGATATATGTTACGGCAACGTTTCCCATTAACGATACTAGAATCCTCTCATTTTTATTAAAGAAAAACGGCCCCATTTACTCTACCTACACAAAAACCATATCGCGCAGTCGGTTTTGTGAATTATTCTAGCATTTTCATTTCTTCAAATTCGGCAGTTCGGTTTATTCAAGTGAAAGGGAGTTTCGTCCTCTGCTAGTCTTTTCAAAACCAGTTCAACAAATTGCTCCCGTTTCCCATGATTAGCAGGCTTAAGTTGTTACGTCAGATGGATGTCATACACGTGCGAGATCTTATTGCAAAATTCTATGTAACAAAGTTATCGGAATGTCCAGCTGCTGCGAACGTTAGCGAATTGATTTTCCAGTAATCATAGTGACACTGTCTTGCACAACAGCAATTTGTTGCTCTGTCCGGCGAGACCTTCTTCATTAGTCTTCGAACTGTAGATTCATTGGGTGCTTTATTTCTCCTAAGAATCACATGAAGTCTAAACGTGTGCAGGCTGTAACTAATATAGAGGTGATCAATGTTATATTAATACGTGCTCCATAAGCCTTTGGTTCTGCAACAGCGGGTATCCGTGTCAGTGTTAGTGAGATAAAAATAACATTATTTATATGACTACTATTATAACCATAAAATGCAAGCAAAAAATTTAATGATGGCTCTTTGGAATAAGAGTATACGTGTTGTTTTAAACGTAATAGAATTATCAGATGTTCTTTAGATATTATTGTACAATCTGTTGTTAAAAATAGCCTGTTCACCATTTTGGTATATGGATACAATGTCTATGTATTCGTTTCTGTGTTAGTGGTCAAAAGTATTCTTATATTGTTTTTTTCAGCATAACTTCTTGAATATGTATACAAAGGGGTTTCTTGATATCCGAATTTTATTGTTGGACTTCATAAGTCTTGATTTTGAATATGCGATGTAGAACGAGAGTACTCTACATTTGCCATCATGCTAGTGCTTTTTCTAAGGAGAAAAGAAATGTTTTTTAGTGTTTTTTTATTTCATTGTTAATTTTGTGTTTTTGACTTTTTTATCATAATATTCTATATTTATTCGCAGATGGGGAGGACACACGAGTTCAGTAACATTGTTTGTCAAGCGATCTACGAAGGCCGCAGGTTTGGACCGTCTATTGTTGCACTAAACAAGCTATTCAACATTACAAGACCGACACTTTAAAACATCAGTCCCTCAAATATCGTGATAGAGAAAATTTGATAATTCTCATGGCTTGAAACTGTCTAAAACGACTGCCACCTCCGTGCTGCAGGACTCAATGAACGTTGCTCTACAAAGAAGTAACTCATTTCCGTTAAAGATCGTGGCGCACGTGTCGTCTTCGCAAAGAAGCATCTTTATTGGACGTTTGCAGAGCAGAAAAAAGTCTTGTTCAGCGATTAATCAGGATTTTATCTCTTTGGATCGAATGAGATATCGTAGGCGAGATGTCCGGAGAGTCAGATATGCAATCTCCGTTATCAGCTGATGGTGTGGGGTTGCTTTTCCCTTGATGGCGTCGGTCTCCTTGTAAGGATTCGTAAATAGTTGATCGTTTGCTTCCATACGCAAGGAAAAAATGAGTCGTGGATGCATCCACCAAGCAGACAACGATCCAAAGCGTTCTTCCCCCCTTGTCGCCGACTGGTTCTGCCAACGATGAGTGAATGTTCTGGAGTGGCCATCGCAGTCGCCAGATTTGAATCTTGTCGAGCACCTCTGAGAAGAGCTGGGACGCAAATGCAATGGATTAAAAGCTGCAAATATGGACCAGAAGTTTGTCCAATTGGAAGATAAGCGGAAGAAAATCACCTCTACTCCATTCGTCAAGTCCGTGCCATCCAAATATGCTGCCGTCATTGAGTCTAAGTGCTTCCCATAAAAATATTAGGTCAAATTTGTTGATTCTATTAAAAATTTGTTGAATATTGTTTCGTTAGAGCTGTAAAATTATTATTACAATGTAATGTCTATTTCGATGCTTTGTTTTGACCATTTTTACTGATAAATTCATATTTATGGAAAAAGTTGTGGTGATTTGTGTTCTAATGATCGGTGGTACCATGGCAAAAGGGTGACGTCATAAAATGTATTGTTGACCAAACATTTCGTTAACGGTCTTTCGCGAGCGAAAAAATACTTCCAGCCCATTTAAAATTATGATGGCCTCTCACCTTTTTAACGCCAGAACTAGTGTGAACGTCGTAAAGTGGCCAGGTCCCCGGTGAGGCGGCGGCTCGCACGCCGCGCGTCCAAAGTGGAGCAGACTGCAGCCGAAAGTTGGACCGGCGGGTCCCGAAGCGGCGAAGGCCGCGGGTTACCTGCCTGGGCCTAAGCAATTAACGCGGCCGCCGTGCTGACAATTAAAACCCGCCTTCGAGACCTGCCCGGCCGCCAACACACCAATTATACTGACAAATTAGTATACCCTGTCATTACCCTTGCAGCGACCTTACGGCACCCGCTCCGCCGCCGCAAACATCGCGTGCTGGCCGGCGATTGATCAGCGCTGTTTTATCGGTTAACATATATTAAGAAATCGGTCTCTCATCCGACCTGCGGAGTTTACACGTGATTTACATTGTTGCACAAAAAGATCGTCCTTTTTGAGCGACCCTTGCGGGACGGTTTATGGACACGTACTTTATGTTTTATTTTGGCCGTAAACTTAGATCGGCATGAACGGGGTGTTTTTATGCTGTCGAACTTGAACCGGCAAATAGGCGGCTGACTTACGGTGACTCGAACTTTACTTGCAGGAAGCTTACCGGCGAGTTTTATTAATGTTGCCGTTTCATAGTTCGTAAATCACTAAACTGCAAAGGCCGCCAGGAATCTGAAAGTTGTTCAAACTGAAAGACGGAAAACGCCTTAATCTCTTTCGCTAAGAAATTCAATCTTTGTAGGATAAAAATATAGACTATGTTGATGCGGTTTTGTAGTTTTAAAATGCTTTTTGAGAACAAGAGTCGCCACAATAATTAATTGATAAGAAACACAAAAACAACAATTGTGGATATAATAAAGAGAACAAATGGAAAAACCTATAGGTCTTCGCATGCCTTGGAATAAAAGGAAAATCGTGTGCATTACAGAAATATTGGCATGGAATATGATGTCTTTGAATGTATAAATGACAACATATTGTGGATAAGAGTATTAAGTGTTTCTAAAGAATAGAGCTCCATTACGGAAAAATGCTCTATAAAATTTTTGAATAGAACAAGGAGAATATCGACATGCCATGAGTCTTTCGGCTATATTCAAAGATATATAAGGTTGGCCAAAAAATTCATGCTCAATTTAAAAAGTAACATTTTTTATTTTTTGACGTTATTCCATGTTGGCTATGTAGATGACCGACACTAATTACAAAATTAACAGGAAATTTCGGGTATTGTTACGATATTATTGGAAAAATGGTCTACCCACCAAGGTAATTTGCAAAATTGATGGGGGAAGAAGAGTGCCCAAATAATTAAAAAGCTGCAATAAAGAAGATTTTAATCTTGAAGGCTAGTCTCGTTCTGGTCGCTCATGAAAGTGGAATAACGAAGATTTGTTAACATTGTTGGAATATGAACCTTCATTAAGCAGTCGTGATCTGGCTTCAATTTTTGGTGTTTCATCCCTTCAATCACTTGCACCAACTTAACTTTGTTCACAAGAATCACAAGCCAACAAGTGCATCGAGATCTACCGTCAATTGCTTAACAACCCGCTGAACGATTATTTTTGGAAGCGAATTGTGTCGTTGGATCGGGAAGTGGCCCTACGTGGTCAATCATAATAAACAAAGGAACTGGATTCTGGAATGTCTGTCTTGGCAAAAAGATCATAATTTGTGTGTGGTAAAATTTTGAAGAAGTTTTGCATTTTAAGCAAGTACCGACCGGTGTTTCAGGCAAGCCGAGGAAGAAATATTTGACCCTGGTCCGACAAGGTTCTTCCGCATCGAGCTTATAGCCCAGATGCTGTTAAATCAGATAACGGCCACTTCCGACTACTGGAACGTAGTCGCCGATTTAAATATTTTAATAAAGTTGAAGAGAAGTGTCAAGAATTCTTTTATGGAAGGAGCCAAAATAGTACTGTGATCAGATCAGACAACTTGCGAAACGATAGCAAAAGATCGTTGAGGACTAGTTGTTATTGTATTGTAACTTTGCTTGCGTTAGTCACTAGGTGGATTGTATAGGTTAGTGGTTGACGTAGCCGATTCCAAGCCCGAATAAAGAAGAAGGGTTCTGCAGCGGGTACCTCACTCAAGTAAAATCAAACTATATTTGCAGCACTCAAGAGAGCTTTGGAACTAAAATGGATAACCAGATGATCAATACAGCGGGAAAAATTGACAAAGTAGTTGGAATCGTAGGGATTGACCAATAAAGAAGTAGAATTAGCTAAAATTTTAGGAGAAAAAAACAACAAATGTAGCAGTAATAGTGCAGACAAAGAAGAGCTACATAATTCAAAAAACGTAATGTTTTATAGCGGAGTTAAAACAAACGAACACGCTGGTAAAGGAGTAGCAATGTACATAAATAAATGTTTGGAACAAAAAATTCACTCTTACGATTGTAAAATGACAGAATCACTAATATATGATTTAGACATAATATATGTTTGGTAATGTTATAAGAGTATACATACGAGGCAAAAAACGCAAAACGGAAGCATCATCGGTATTTTATGAAAATTTCCAGAAATAGATAAATAGAACGAGAACAGTGTAATACCTTAAAGGAAACTTTCTACAGCGATAAAATAAGGATAAAAACTTTTAAAAGAAATTAAGTTGTTGATTAATGTCTCCATAATGATCAGCGTCAAAAATGCTGTCAAATGATATGCTGCATGACATATGTGAGTATAATGAATTTTCGAAATCGTAAACTCCCAACTCCTGGTGATATAGTGTTCAATTTAAATTATATTGTACAAGATGATGGCGTGAAGAGGTACATCATCCAACGATTTTGCCTCTAGTTCATAGAAAATCCTGTGGTCAGAGTCTTCGTAGTCGTCTGTTTCTAATGGTTGTGAGAGGTGCGTTACTGTTTGGTTGGGATTATCCTCAAATTTTGTATAGTGACTGGTGACTCGTCCGTATGTAACTGTATTTAGGTTTGGAACTTTGAGGTGATTGGTAACATACCAAGGTGCATTAACGGTAGTGTGGAAGATTTTAGATTGGCATCGTTCGATTATGTCTATGATGGACTTGCTCGCATAACGCCAGAGTTCAATTCCATAAGTCCATATGGGCTTATTGTGGTATAATCACTCGGTCGAGATTAATGTCCGGGAAGTTCTCTTTCTAAAGGTAAATGTTATGTGTACTGATTTCGTTTCTTTGACCTTTATTTTCCATTTCAATAACCAATTTTCTATGGGGTTCAAGTACTGTTGAAGGTTGGATGCGGCAACAATTGGATATCAAAGATACTCCCTTGGGGTACCCCTGATTGAACAGAGTATCGACTGGAAGATTCACTGTTAATTTTTAGTAGATTGAAGTATTTAATGGGGAGGGTTTGTTTAATTTTATAAAGTAGGTCTGGATGACAAACCTTGTCGAAAGCTTGACTTACGTTTAAGAAGACTGCTGTCCATTTTCTTGTCTATTTTCAATAGCGGACTGATTAGGCGTACTAGTCGATGGCACTGTTACACTATGGTGTGATCCTGTTGGAAAGAAAACTGGTGATCTGGGATCCAGTCATTAGGGTTCAGGTCTTGTTTAATTATTTTAACTATAAGTTTTTCAAGAAGTTTAGATAGTATTGGCAATAAGATAATTGGACAGTACGACGATACATTTGTCGGATTTTTGCCTGGCTTTGGTATCATTATTATCTGTGCAGTTTTGAATAATTTAGGCCACTACTGGAGTCTTAATGCAGAGTTAAATATACACATTAATTTTACTAAACCTTTTCGTGGAAGTTCTTTAACCAATTTGGCTGTAATTAAATCGATATCTGGCTCCTTTTTCGTTTAATTTATTTATTTCATTCTTTATTTCTTTTGGAGTAAACCGTTATAGGTGTTCATGTTCTGGAATGAGTAATGATAGTTCTTGTTCTATCTCTTGGACTTGGTCATTGTCATGCGAGAAAAAGACTTTTGACAGGTGTTTTGCAAATAAAGTAGCTTTCCCTTTGTTACTTTTTGCCCAAGGATCTGGTGGCGTGGTGTTTTGGAGTATGTGAGGTGATGTTAAATTGGGTTTATCCTTGTTCTTTATAGGTTTTTAGATAGTTATTCTGTCTGGATAAGTTTGACACATATTTTTCGAATAATTTTTGTCTGATTACTTGGAACTTTGTTTTTAATTTTCTGCTTATCTGGTTGTACTTTCTACTGCTGTCCGGGTTGTGAGTTTTATGCCACCAGTTTTTTAATTTCGTATGGTATAATACTGGTCGTCCGTTGGGATTCAATGTGCGGAGCAGATTGTTTGGCGGTGTTCTGGAGTATAATAATGGTAATGGTAAGGCTTTAAACGCCCCGCGTGGGAGCACGGTCTACGAACTGAGAGGTTAAGGATTTCACATGTTCACTCTCTGTACGCTCCCTGCTCTCGTCGCGCACCATCTCTGATACGAGACTATGTGGCAAGCACCGGGCCTTAGACGACCGCTATTATTACCCCTTGTTCGAATAAACGCAGGTACTCAACTATTTTTAGTGACTGAATTCAGTCCGCAACGCAGCCTTCGCCTCAACCCCTAGTCTTGCTATTAAGTGTAAGTTTTTATGTATAATTTGTCTATATGCATCCCAGTGTTTTTATTTTTGGTATTGTGTAGTACGGGCACCGATTTCTGGTTATTATCAACGTGCTTATTGTTGCTATTGTGGGACTGTATGGTTAAGAAATTCCATTGGTTACAAAGAAGTCCACTAAATCAGGTGCCTTGTTAGAGTCCAACCAACAGGTTGGCGATCCAGTCGAGAAAAACGAATAGTCTTTGTCTTGGAGGATTTTTACTAGTTCTCCACCTTCAGTAGTTGTGTTGCGAGCCCCATTGAATGTTTTCACAATTATAATTGTTCCCAATTATAAATTTTAGTCCTAGTATATCGAAAAATACTTTTAGCTGTTCTTTGTTTAATCGGTGTCTGGGTGGACAATAAATTGCAGTAACATTTCATATGGAAGAGTTCGCACTTTTATAGATGTTGCTTGCATGTGATTTTCTTCGTATTTTAGTAATTTTTAGTGATCTATATTGAAGTAGCTTCTAGTGGTTAAATGTGTGATAAGTAGAACATCAATTAAATTATATTCTAAAAATTATTTTTAATTTTACCAAGAATTTAGTTACTATACTATTTGTTCATCGTCATTGTGTCTTTGGCTGCTACTTCGGCGTAGGTTATGTGGTGAATGTGTTGTAGGCTATATATTTTGCGTGTGTGTCCTAGTGGCTATTGGTGCTACTGGTGGTAGCTGCAAGTTTTTTTTTCCTCTGACTAGTCGGTAATAATGCTCACAGCCTTTATAGCTAGCTGGGTCGTCTCCGACGCATAACGCACATTTTGCCGGGGTGTTCTTAGTTTTCACCCATGTAGTATTGTGGGTCCCACCACATTTGACGCATAGAAATGGTTTATTACAATATGTTTTAGAGTGGCTATATTGTTGGCATCTTGTGCATTATATTGGATTATATTGTTTTTATTTATTCGAGTAGGTTCTATTTATTGGTTTTGTTTTGTAGCCTTCTTAGTTTGTAGACTTTTTTATTATTTTTTGCTGTTTCTAGGTCTACGAAATATAAGTCAAGTGGCTCCTTGGTAGTTTTATGTCTTGCGTTTATTATATTACGGACTTTATGGTCGTGCTCAAGTAGTTCTTATTTTATGCTGTCTAATTTAATTGAACGATGAAGATACCTTATTACAACTCTATAGACCCATTAACCTTTTAACTGGTATGTGTGGTGGTCTATGTTGTCTTCTCTAAAATTTTTAATGGGTAGTCTGTAGGTTTCGAGTGTTCCGCAGCTGATCTTTACAAAATTGTTTGCTAAACTTTTTGTGCAATACTCGACTATTTGTTGAATTAGGTTTATCATATTGTTGTAGTCGAATACCCTATAAACGAAAATTGGAGTAGGTTTTGGTGTGTTAGTGGTAGTAATATTTTTCGTGTTCGTTGTTAGGGTTTCTTCTTCGTTTTTGCTTGTAGATATCATTCTTTGTAAATGGTGTGTTGTATGGTTATATTGCATTTGTTGTTTCCCCACGGAATAAAAAAATTGTTGGGTATTTGTTGAGTTGGTGTTAGCTGTGGCGTTAGACATGGTGAGATAGAAATGTTCGTTATCAGTTGCCGTTGCATACCGGTTGCTGATGTCATTTCAGATTGTTCATGGCATTTATGTTTTCCAAACTTGCTGCGAACAGGAATTATTACATTATTTATGTACTTGCTTAACAACGTTTTTGGGATAAAAATTTATCATAAAACTAATTTTTAAGGATATTCGCTGTATAAATTTTATTACAAGTTCGTGATAACACTTGCCACAACACTCGCAGAACCTATTCTCAATACGTCTTTACGCTACGAAACTCAAACGAGCAATACACAAGGGATATGATACCCATTCTGATTACTTTTTCTAATAGGTTACATAAACATGATTGCAAAACGTAAGAAATTGAAAGACCAAATAAAACAAAAAAATGGAGAAGCTTACAAAGCACGTATCTTAGAAGACTGAACTTACATTTAGAAAAAGACAAAACAAACGAAGAAAAAACACATAAAATTAACTGTAATTGGAATAAAGAAGAACTAAGGATTTGAAAACATAGAGACTAGAATTTAGAGACAATATAAAAGCAAAACAAAAAACGTACAAATTTTCTAAGCAATCCACATGAATAAAATAACGAAGTCAAATGAATAGTAAAACATGTTATGAAAAATCGTGGAACAGATTTATCTAAAATATTGAAAATTATTTATATAGATGACAGAACAACGCGTATAAAATAATGAAAAAATAAAATCAAAATACGAGAGAAACCGCGAGAGTTTGCCATACAGAAGAAGAACAATGGATCTAATACTATGACACAACATAGTTAAATAAAGACATAATAGACAAATAACTTAAAAATGCAGTATGTGCAGTAAATGGAGTAGTAGATTATCTAAAGACTATTTAGAATAGAACGACAGCAGGGCCGAATGGTACAGATATGGAACTTTTGAAATATTAAAACACTATTGTTAGAAAGCTACACTTAGTTAGTATGTGTTGGAAACAAAGAAAAGTCTCAGTAACTAGTTAAACACACTAGTTTTATCAATGTTTAATAAAGACTATCAAAACAAAAGTAGATAAGTATAGAGGAATAAGTTTATTAAATACCATGTGTAAGATATACGCTGCAATATTGAGTAGAAGAACAATAACAGATTACTTACTATAATAGCAAAGAAACAAATAGGTTTCTGTTAAAGGTGTTCTTGTACTGAATGCCGTTTTTACATGGAAGCAAATAAAAAAATGGAATAAAACTTGAAATGTATATTTCGGAAATGGAAAGTAAACGTAAACCCCACCGAACAACTAGCAAGTACTGTGCTATAGACAGATAATGTAGTAATATTCCAAGAAAGTGAGAATAATTTAAATAAAACAGTATTTCAACTCCATAGATGAAGTACAGACTACGGACTAAAAATCTCTTTCTGTAAATTTAAAACAATGGCATTCAATGAAAAATATCTGCTAAGAAACAAAACAGTAATTAATTATAACACTCTTGAACCCATAACACACTTCAATTAGTTTGGTTGTGGCATAATGCCTTAAAAAATAAATTAAATTTTAAAAATATTTGTGGAACAATACAGAAAATCTCGAATACAAGCTAATACTAGACGCTAGAAGTAAAGCTTATAAAACCATAGTCGTACTTACATACATCTAGGGCAGTAGATCTTGGGAATTAACCAAAAAGAATGTAAAATACAACCAAGTAAAATAAAATCTATAAGAACAACAAAAGGATGTACAAGATCTGATATGTAAAGCATTGCAGACATTAGAAACAAGCTAAACATCTATAGCCGTAAAAAAATCACTGAGAATAAAGTACAATGGAGTGAACATTTATTGAGAATGCTAGAACAACTACAGTTAACAGATGAAATTATCGACTAAGAAGAAAAAGAAGCCGAGGGAAAGATGGGTCCCGGAATAGGCTAATCAGTCTTAAACTTAAAGTGTATAAGGAGAAGAAGAAGTTTTTATAGTTTTTAAATTTTTTATATTCGCCATAAATCTTTTGGCCAAACCGACATTTGGAAATCTCAATAGCCAGTTGACACTTTATATATTCTCTATTTTTTGTTGCACTGTTTGAAGATGTGCATTATCTCCCCAAAACAGAAAAGCTGGTTTTATTTCCTATCAACGGAGACGTGTCCATTTCGACGTATCTGTCTAGCGACAATATCTTTCTTAAACCCATAGAGAGTTGATTGGTTAAAATAGCACATTTTGTTTGTATGAAACTGTATTACATTAAACAGCAAAACTGACAACAAGCTTTTAAAATAGTTTCTTCATATATTTAAGTACTTCCTCCCGCTTTGCATCAGCTTATTTTTGCACATTTTTTGTCTTAACATTCTAAAGATTTAAAGTATTTTTTTAAGAATTAATTATTTGCCATGGTCTTTGCATATTTTAGTTGAACAGTATGGTTTATGTAACTTTAATAAGCATCATAGGGAAAAAACGATTTTGAGAGCTTTTACAATGGTCAGACAAAATCTATGATAAATTTATGTATTTTTTTTAAAGTAAACGCTTATGTTTGATATTTTTAATCTAATTTTTTTTGAAAAAAGCTTTTAGCAAACTATCCTTGGTTTTTAAAATATAAATTTATCAAAATTTAAAACAATCATTAAAGAAAAACTTGCAGTTTTTATTCAAAAACAATTTAATACACCAGGGGTATACTCCATACCTTGCTCATGTGAGCAAGTCTACATTGGGATTACGGACAGAACGATTACCACCAGGATCAGAATATAAACGTTATCTACGCCTTAATCAACCCGATAAATCAGCAGTTGCTGAACTTGCTTTGGAAAATCCTAACCACGAGATAAAATTTGGACAAACCAATTTTATCAAATTGTAGGAATTATTACCCGAGATTATACAGGATGTCCCAGAACTTCGTGTACAAACTTGGAGGTGAGGTAGAGAACATCGTTGGAAACCATAATTAAATAGGAAATCATGGGCGGAGATCGATAGACGCATGCTCTCAAGGTCGGCACGTGTGGCTTTCTCATTATAAACGCCGACTGCGTGCGATCAACATGAATCATTTCACAAACGCCGAGTTGACGGACATCCACTTCATCTACGGCCTAGCGAGGCGCCTACCAAATCATCAAACGTTCGCTCGGGTACATCAGAACCTTGCGGAACGTGGATTCTTCACAGCCACGATGCAGGATACTGGGCGGCAGCGAACAGCTCGAACACCCATATTCGAAGAGGGACTGTTCAATGCTGTGGACCAAAATTCCGGTACCAGTGCACGGGTGCTTTCCGCTGCCACCGGAACTTCTCGATCAATTACATCCCTTTCTTCTTCAGACAGTTCAGTTATTGAAGCCGAATGATCACCCACGACGTGTCGCGTTTGTACAATGGTTTCGACAGCAAAGTGCGACCGACATGCAATTTTCCAGTTTTGTTATGTTCAGTGATGAAGCAACCTTTTTACCTGAAGGGATGTTCAATATGCACAACGCGCATATGTGGGTCTTAGATAATCCACATGGAACCCGATCACAAGCCGCACAAGAACGCTTCGCTGTTAATGTGTGAGCGGGTATTGCGGGGAACAGTTTAATCGGGCCATACATTTTACCACCTCGATTAAACGGTCGTAAGCATCTCGTCTTTTTTCAAGAGGTACTTTCGGAAATGCTTAACGATTTCCCCGCACATGTTCGGCGCAGAATGTGGTTTTAACATGATGGGGCGCCATCTCATTACGCAACGTGTGTACGTGAACGTTTGGACCGGATATGTGGAAACAATTAGATTAGACGTAGCGGTCCCGTCAGCTTT
>JARFIY010000204.1:0-23204 GCA_036346155.1 Sinelater perroti
GGGTTTTCTCGACAAATCTATTATAAATTATATATTATATAATAAAAAAAAAAGTCTTTAAAGCAGCTAAAAAAAGTAAAGATGCAACACAGTGTTTGCAGCATACGATTAAAAACCCGACTTGTGCTCTCGAGAACGTATTAACATTATCGAACTGGCACAATGAATACGTTGGAAGTGCGGAAAGCGTTACAGACAATACCCAACACGTATGAGTCGTCATGTTTGTGCATCTGACGAGTTACCGAATCGCGTAAGGCCTTCGGCAATTATAGCAAACGCAAATCCAGCGTACAACCCCGGACAGCATTGGAATACATTTTATGTACATCCAAATGGATACGGCGAATATTTTGATTCGTATGGCCGACCACCCGAGGGATTTCATTTAAGTTGTATGGAGAAAAATTGTAAATTTTGGAAATACAACGCGAATGTTTGCGATTGCTACTGTTTAGTATATTATAGATCATAATGTAAAAGAAGTTTGAAAAATATTGACTATTTAAATTAAAAATTGTTTTTTATTAAAGGAATGAATATATAAATATTCTACGATATTGTAGGGCACCCGCCCGAAAGTACGAGCGAACGCCGCTAATGCGGGCCAACAGGTCGCCGTTATCGATGCATGCCATAGCCAGACGACCGCGAAACCAAGATAGATGCTGCGCCTTGTTCCCGCCAGAATTATCCCCACCAACGCTCGGAACGAAGCGAGGCGCGAGTATAAATACCGCAGCATTCCGATAGAACGGAGGCAGCAAAAGTCAGCAGCAGCAGTTCGGTATGTGTGCACGCGTGTTTGGTGCTCCGTACCGCGCCGTGAATTTGTTGATGCGAGGCTATCTTAGTGCGCGCTGTGAAATCGGCAGTGAGAACTGAACCAGCTCCGAAAGCCAGTGCGCGCTATTGACAATTGTGAGTGCTCCCGCGGTCGCCTCCGCCATGGAGGCGCGAAACCGCCCAGTCAGACATTTGTTCGGTGGCGCGTAACATTACCGCCGCCGAACTCGAAATGGTGATCCGCGACCTGCAACGCAGGCAAGCGCGAAAGCCAAGAGCGACCGTAAAGATGATCCCGGCAGCACAGCCAGCCCGAGCCGCCGGACGCCGCAGCCCCCCAGCAGAGCAACCCATCCAGGCCGCCGGGCCCGCAAATTTGGCAACGACAGCGCAAGGTAAGCGCTCCAAGCCCGCAGCGACTAGCGCGCCCGCTGCATCCCGAGCGCGCCCGATACTTTCCCAGCGACTGATGCGCCGACCGCGCTCGCTGCATTTGCCGATATCGCTGCGCCGCCCGAGACCGCCGCGCCGGGCGCGCCCGCTGCATTCGCCGGGCCCGAAACGCCGAGCGCTCCCGCAACTTTCGCTTTCGCTGCGACTGGCGCGCCAACCGCGCGCGCTGCGATCGATGCGCCGGCCGGCCCCACTACTTTCGCCGGGCCCAGCCCGCCTACAGCTCCCACTCCGCTCGCCGGGCCAGCTGCTAAGCGTATACCAGGTGCGATCAAAAACTTACCGAACGCGAGTGCAGAAGTGCCCGCGCCGCGTTCGGGAAAAACAACGAGTGCGACAAGCGTAACAGATGGGTCAGCGGCTATACCGGGACTGACCAAAAAGTTTATTAACGCGTGTGCGAAAGAAGTGGCCGCGCCGCGCTCCAGCGAATCCGCTAGCGATATAAGCGACGCAGAAGAGCCCATGGACCACTACGACGTGTCCTCCGACTCGGAAGACTACACAGTGGTCCAAGGCAGGAAGAGGGGCCGCCGCCGCCCAGCCCGAGACGAACCAGCAGCCAAAGTGGCTACTGGCAACCGGTTTGCTGCCATCGCGGAGGGCAGCAATGAAGAAGATGAACAGCAGCAGCAGCGCATCCCCCCAGTGGTCCTCCGGGATAAAAGCCGCTGACCGGAACTCCTAGACAGGTTCCGAACCCAGCGACTTAACTTTTCCAAGGCGAAGAACATGGCTGACTCGATCACCATTCAGCCATGCAGCGCCGAGGACTACAGGGGCATGACGAAGCTCATGGAAGGGAACGGAATCCCCTTCCACACATACCAGCTGACCATTGAGGGCAGTATTAAGGGGAGTTCCGGAAACCCTTTCCGACGAGATGGTGGAGGAGGATCTCCGACAACAGGGGATCCCAGTGCGATCTGTCCGCCGCATGAGGCGCCAGAGGGACAAGCGACCCATGCCACTGGTCTTTGTTGAGGCGGACCGCTCTGGGAAGGAAGTTTACAACCTGATCCAGGTTATGCAGGTGGTTGTGCGCGCGGAGCAGCCGCACAAGAAGAAGACCGTTGGGCAGTGCCATCGCTGTCAGAACTTTAGGCACGCTCAGCCCTACTGCTTCGCGGCACCGCGATGTGTTAAGTGTGCGGGTCCCCACCATACAAACGCTTGCACCCAGAGCCGCGAGACGCCAGCTAAGTGCGCCAATTGCGAACGGCCACATGTGGCGAGCTACCGGGGCTGTGCAGCCTTTCCCCGGCCGCGCCCCACCCCGACGCCACGACGGGCGCCAGCTCCAGCCCCGGCCCCAGCGCCAGCACGACCACCAGCTCCTCCAAGGCGCACTCCTGCTTCTGGGCACACTTATGCCCAACTGGTCGCAGGAGAAGCCAGGCCAGCTCCACCATCCCATCCAGCCCCTGCTGCCCCACTATCGGCTCCGGCAGCAGCAGCACCCCCAACCCGCGAATGACAACCAGGGTTGGGGATTCATCTTCCAACTTCTGCAACGGGTGGACGTGCAGAAGTTGCTGGAATTCATCCCGCGACTGCTCCAATTCCTAAGTGGAGCAACCAGCGCGGGAGAGGTCTTTGGGCGTCTAAAGGGCCACGCCCAGGATTTCCAGAGCCTGCTGCTGCCAATCCATGGATAGACGGCCTATCCAACCATCCTACGTCCGACTTGCCTTCTGGAACGCGGACGGCCTGAAGGACATACAATTTATTAATCGAGTAAAATACAAAGAGCGTTACAGAAAATGTCTTTTTGTCAAGTGGGCTGATGCTCCGCCTTACGGCACTACACCAGCACTGTCGCAACCGCATGAACAATTTTGCGCAAAACTTGTCATTTTACAAAGCTCCAAAGTTTCTTAAATACTATTGTGGCCGCAGATTTACCTGTCCCGGCATTCGCCTTAGTGCAGGACCCGGGAAAATCACAAAAACCCGAGTCAGGGCAGGCGACTCGAAACCGCTGATGGCTCCGAGTCCTCCTGGCTTTTACAATACTACGCAAAGAAACAGACTGAATCTACCTTAAACTACGCCGCATTTAGTGTCTGTTAAATTGTCCAAAGAGTTCGCATCTCGCACCAGCACTTATTTTCCCAACCCCCGCGCGCACTTACAAATTCGTGTCAACACGTAATCTCGCGCACCGTTCCGCAAAAACCGCAGGAGCCGTCCACCATTCACGCACGTTCGAAAGTCCCTCAAGCTCCTCCCGCGTTCGTGGCCATCTCCAGCCGCTGTTAATTAGGGTCCTCTCCGACCTGGCCCTGGTCTCGTCCTCCGCCTTGCAGGTCAGCCGGACGTGCATGGCGTCGTCGACTTCCCCACACGCGCATCTGTTTTGATCTTCGGGATTCGGATCAGGTATGACCGGAAGTTGCCGTGCCCAGTAATAAGCTGGACGGTGTGCCGGTTAAAACACTCCGCAGCTTGTCGCGCCGTGTCAACTGTGGGGATGAATATCCGCGCATGTCGCCCCGTCTCCGCTGCTTGCCATCTCTGCTCCCATCTTGCTCTCGTCCTGGCTCGTAGTCGATTCTTTACGAGCCCCATTGGTACCGTCTCGAATAGGCGGTCCATCTCCTGTCGCTGCCTCTTTGGCCAACTGGTCCGCACGCTCGTTGCCTGGAGTCCCGACGTGCGCATTGGTCCAATGGAATCGGACGTTGATCTCGGCCGACAGCGACTTTGCAAGGCTCCACACCTCAACTTGCAAATCCGTCGGCGCTCTCATACTTTTCAGAGCAAGTAGCGCTGACTTGCTGTCCGATACTATCGCGCATCTTGGGATGACTGCTCTGTGCCTCTGGATGTATGCCAGGCACTCTCGGATGGCTATGAGCTCGCACTGGAAGATGGTGCTCCAGTCTGCGAGTTTGGCTCGTTCGCAATGAATCTCTTCTTCTCCTTGCATGACCACGAACGCGGCTCCTGCTCGCCCGTCGTCTGCCCCCGATCCGTCTGCGTAGCAGCACAGCTGTCCCTCCTCCGGCTCCGCCACGCTGAATGGGATGCCGTCTCGCTCGGCCGGGTGCCCCGTCTCCTCCATGGACTGCCTCCGCTCGATGTCGCCCTGCCGCAGCCCCAGCTCCTCTCGGAGTTGCTGCTCCGGCCCGGTCGTCAACCTTCTGCGATCTGCCGCCTCCTGCAACACAAAGTGCAAAGGCCGTAACTGGCTCAATACTAACGCGGTTTCGGTGGCTACAGTGCGATAAGAACTTGCCGCCTTAACCGCGAGTATTCTCTTTACGCTAAGCAAGTCCCTAGCTTCCCTGACCTTGCATACTTCAGCCCAAATTTCAGTGGCGTACAGCATAGCCGGCTGTACTGCCCCCTCAAAAACTCGCGCCGCCGCCCCGATTCGGTGGGAAATTTGTTTCCCCTTCTGCACAAACCGCGCGTATGTGACTTTTCCAATTCAACCGATCATCGATTTCTACCCCAAGGTACCGGATGTGGTCCTTGCAGTAGACGCGCTCGCCGTTGAGCAGGAAAGTCGGTCTCTCCTACCCGGGTCGCATACTGAAAAATACCGCCTCTGTTTTCTTCGCATTGAATCGCAATTTCGCGCTATCCGCCCATGTTTTGAGCGCTCTGAGCGCCTCGTTTCCGCGCGCCTTTAACATTTTAAATTGCGCCGCCCGAACTATTAAGAGGGTGTCGTCCGCGAATCCCACGATTCGGCATCCTTGCGGCAACTGAACCCTAAATATACTCTCGTATATCAGCTTCCAGTATGCCAGTCCAGAGCACGAACCCTGAGGGCACCCCCGCGTTATTTCTCGCTTCGCGATTCCGTCGCCCGTTTCTACCTGCGCTACCCGTTCGCTAAAGTGGTGTTTTATTAGCGAGAGATTTTGTGGACACTCCCTCTCAGCTAGTTCCCGGATAATTCCAGGCCACCACGCGTTATCAAGCGCTATCAACGCACAATACTCTTGCGCGTCCCTCGCGTCCCTGACCACCGTTCTTACTTACCGCGTATTCTACTCGCGTTCTAATAATTCTATCTAACGCCTTACCGACCACCGGAAGCAAGCTTATCGGCCGGAAGCTGCTTGGGTCGGTAAGGTCATCTTTACGCGGCTTCGGGATAAACCGTACCGTTTGGATTTTCCAACATCTCGGAAAGATGCCGAACTCCAAAGTCGCATTGAAGATGCTTTCGAAGATAGCCGGAGCAATCTCAAAAGCCTTCAACACCGCATCCGCGGTAACGCCGTCGTGCCCCGGGGGTTTTTTGGCGTTCATACGCGCGATCGATCTATAGATTTCGCCCATGGTTATACGAACGTCGGTTCGCCGGTTGCCGACAATCGTAGCCGTTTCGCGCCTAATCTCCGCCTGATTCGTGTCGTCTTCTTCCGCATCGTCGCGGGGGAAGAAGTTTTCTAATAAAAATTCCGCCGTTTCGCGAGCTCCTCTTGTGTACGTACCGTCCGCCTTTCGTACACAAGAGTCCCAAGTATTTGGGCGCTTCCCGCGTATAACCCGGTACGCGGTGTCCCACGGGTCTTTCTCCGCGCTGCGCGTGCAAAACTCTTTCCACTTCCGCGTTCGTGTATCTTCCAAGAGATGCTTATAATTGCTCCCTTTCCGCCCTATCTTGCCCCCTGCAGCGTTGATAGTATCTACGCTTACGCCTAACCTCGGATCGCTTTTCGGTTAATTCCCTGGTCCACCAGGGAACGCTCCGATGGAAGAGTTTGCGCCGTGGCATGGACGCTTCGCATGCCTTAACAATTGCCGCGTTTAATTCGGCCGCCCTAGTTTCAAGTTCCTCGGGGTCCTTAATCGCCGCAGACCCCGAGTACCTATCCCTATATCCTCCGAAATTTTCCGCGAATTTACCCCAGTCGGCTTTTTTATTGCAGAACCGCATCCGGATGTGGTTCTGCCCGTTGTTACCGTCGTTCGAGTATCCGACCCGCCACGTTATTAATTTGTGGTCGGAGAGCGTTTCCTCCGATTCCACGCGCCAATTACTGATTTTTCTGAAAACTCTAGCGCACGATGTTACGTCGATGTGTAACTAGTTCCGCGAAGCCCTACAAAAGTCGGTCCGCTATCCTCGTTATTTACCGCGAGATTAAACCGTTCTATTAACTCCGCTAATCTAATCCCGCGCGCGTCCTCGATATTTCCGCCCCAAATCGGTGATTTCGTGTTAAAATCGCCCGCAATTATCACGTCACGCCCGGTCGTTAAAACTTTCGAAAGCGCACTTTCTAACTTCGCGAACACGTCATCCTCATTATCGTCATTACGCGCACTGCACGGTGGAATGTAAACAGACACTGCATACACGATTTCACTGTGCTTAATCACCTCAGCCACCGTTATTAACTCACAGGAAATGTCGTGTAACAATAGCCCGCCACATTCCGCACTAATTACGATGCCACTCCTAGGTCGTCCCGATTGATTATTAATTACGGTTAAATCGTCCGCGAAACCCGTAATTAAACCGCCCCGCGTGTTTGGCTCTTGAATCATCACGATATCTAATTTCCGGATTTTAATCGCGTTTACGAGATTATTGGTCGCCGTCCGCCCTTTTCCCAAATTTAATTGCGCAACGTTAAAAAATTGATTCCCCGTGCTGTGCATGGCCTCTTCTTCACTGGCCATAGTCGATGCTCCTAACGATGCCGCTCCTGATCCTCTTCCACGTCGGACAGTTTCCACTCTTCGCCTCGGCGTTTGCCCGTACGCATACGGCGCAGCGCTTGTGCTCAGAGGTGCACTTGCTGAACCTGTGCTTTCCACCGCACTTTCCGCAAAGCTGGTCCTTCTCCTGGCATTCTCGTGCATGGTGCCCAAAACCGTAGCACTGGTAGCAGCGCAGCAACCTCACGTGGTCCTCGGCCCTGGTCGTCTCCCACTCCAGGTTGATCCTCCGGCTCCTCAGGATCTCTCGCGCTCTCGGGGTCACCTCCAGGACGACGTTGACCCTCCCGAACCTCTCCTGGTCACCGCCGAAACGGTACTTCTCGGAGATCTCCTCTTGCATCCTCTTCTCGCCGCCAAACGCAACAACCATCTCCGGGTTGTGGGCAATCAGGACACTCTTCAGCCTCTCTTCCGTAAGGCCGCGGTCGACACGGCGCAAGACCACCCGGGGGAGGTTCTTGCCCAGCTCCGCACTCTGCAGCTCTTCTGCGTTGGCGGCTACGGCAACTTTCAACTTCTCGGCGTCTTCGGGCCGGTGTAGCTCGACGATGACGCCTGCCCTAGTCTTCTTAACGCCCGCAACGCTGATCTGGGCCTTCTTCGGGTCGATTTTTGCCTTCAGGACCTCCTTGATCCTGTCGGCCTCCATGGCGGTCTTACCCACGATCTTCACCGCATGGGTCTGAGGTGCCCTCCTCGGCCTGGAAGCGGCCTCTGCAAAGCTCTTCTTCGGCGCCGTCGTCTTCTCCACAGCAGCGGGGGCCCTAACCACCGCACTCGCCCGTGGCACCGCTCCCGCACTCGGTGCAGTCGCAACGGAACGCGCAACGCTCGCATAACTAAAAGTAGGTGGGCACCTATCTTGCTTTAGCTGCTAAATCTCCTGCTCGTTGCGATGCAACTCCGACTCCATCGCCAGCAGCACCCCCGTCGCCTGGACACCTAGGTCGGCCATGACCTCAACCGCCCGTCGCACCTCCTTCCGATCCTCTACCTTGACCGTCTCCGAAGTCGCTGGCACCTTGGTGAGGACGAACCGCATCAGCTGCCTCGTCCTCCCGCAGATGACATCCTCTGGAAGCTGTGGCCCCTCCGCCGCCTGTCGCTCGCTGGTCTCCTGGGTGGTCGCCTCTGCCGCCGCCGTCCTACCTGCTGCGGGTGACTTACCTGCCGTCGCCTCTGGTCCCGTCGCATCGCCTTCTGCCGTCGTCGCCCCTGCTGCTACTGCTGCCGCCCTCGCCTCTGCCCGCGCTGCTCTCGCCGCCGCCGCCTCCGCTGCTGCTGCCCTCGCCTCTGCCGCAGCTGCCGTCGCCTCGCTGGGGGCCGCCACGCTCGCTGCCGCATTGTCGGATACCTCGCTCGTCGAGCTAAGCGCCGACGCACGCCGCGAACGCCCGCCACGTCCCGGCTGGGACTCCGCAATCCTCTGCTAGCCGCCTCCGGTACGCCTGCGAACACACGCGCACACGAAACACTCGCCGCTTCCGCGGCAAGCACAAGCGGTCGAACCGCTTTCACTCGCTAACTCGCTGACTGCTGTCGGGCTCTCCCCACTGTTACACAGGGAGCTCTCTCCAGGCACGTCCGCTCGCTGCAAGCGCTCGATGCGAACTGGCCTGAAGGACAAGAAGGATCAGCTGCTAGAGTTCGCTTACAGGTATAATTTGGATGTCATCCTGGTCAACGAGACCCATCTCAAGGGCGGAGATGCGGCCCGGCTCAGGACAAGGCAGAGGTATTTGCCGACTGCCTCAAGCGGCAGTGCCACATCGACTACCAAGACGCCGATCTTGACCATTTCGCCGTGGTCGATCGCAAAGTGGGACGCCTCCGGGGTCAGCACGTCAATAATCCTTAGGGGCACGCGTCCCCCGAGGAACTTCGAAAACTCATCAGCGCGCTGCCCCTCCGAAAGGCCCCCGGACCAGATGGCATTCCCAACCGCGCGCTGAAGGCTCTCCTGAAGATGGCAGTCGTCTACGTTCTTGCCATTACCAACGCAGTCCTGAGCCTGCGACACTTCCCGGGCCAGTGGAAGATCGCAGACGTGGTGATGATCCCGAAGCCCGGGAAATCGGGTACGTTCCCCCAGGATTATCGGCCGATCAGCCTGCTGCCGAACCTGGGGAAACTGGTGGAACGCATCATCCACCAACGGCTGAGGACAACAGTCGGGTGGTACAGAAGATCACGGAAGGCTTCACCAAGAAGCAGTACACAGCTGCGGCCTTCCTTGATGTAGCCAAGGCATCACGGCCTCGTCTACAAGATGGCTTCAGACAACATCCCGCTGCCGATGGTCCAACTGATCCGGTCCTTCCTGTCTGGTAGGAGGTTCCGGATCAAGTTCGGCGGTGTGAAGTCATCGGAAAGGCGTACCCGAGCCGAAGTCCCTCGGAGTGACCTTTGGTAAAAAACTTACCTGGAGAGTTCACGTGGACAACATGATAACACGGGCCAAGGCAGCCCATCAAGCCTTGGACAGCTTGTCGCACCCCAACAGCAAAATGTCTACACTCAACAAGCTACTGCTGTACAAAACAGTCATCAGGCCAAGGATGCTGTACGCTTGTGCTGTTTGGGGTTATGCAGCCAAGATCCACGTAAATAAACTCCAGGTGGTCCAGAACTGGGCCCTCCGGAACATCTCTGGCGCTCCGTGGTATGTACGCAATACCATCCTACACAGCGATGCCGACGTGCCAACCATCCAGGAGTAATCTCCCAGTGCGCCCTACAACTCCATGCCAGCGTCCAAGACCACGGAAATCCAGCAGTCCGTGGTCTCTGCAACTATGACGTTGACAGGCGCCCCCGCCACAAGCGCCCGAAGATCCTGATTCCCCCGTAAGGCGGAGCGGGGGCGGCCTGCTTTCTTGCAGGCCAACCAATGATCACCAGATGTCACCGCAGCGTTGGGGGTTAGGGGCTGGGATCCCAGGAATCCCCAATAACGAAAATATGATGAATGAATGATTTTTGCGCAAAGAGAGAAGTGACAACAGTTGCAGCCGAGCAGTGCACGCGGTCGGTCGTGACCAGCCGTGAGTACAGCCAAGTTGTAAATTCGAGTTCGAGTTAGTTTAACTGCCAGCCGGCCTCCGGCTGGCAAATGTTTTGAGTGATTAGTGAGCCGGGCTGCCGTGAGTAATTTCCGGCAACAATGTTCGACGACGACCTGGACTCCGATACCCCGGAAGAGATGCTGGCGGAAATTCTCGCCGCCAACCCAGACCAGCGCGATCTGTGGCAAACGCTGCAGGAGCGCTATCTAAGAGATCCCGGGGGGATGTCTATTCTCCTGGATGACCTCTTGGAAAAATATTCGAAAGGAGGTGCATGGACGGTGTCTTCAGCAATCCTGCGCGCTCCGTATGTTCCGCATGGCCGTCAGTCAGGAAGGCCATCCAGGGGCGGAAAATTGGGTTCACCAGAGCCAAAAATGTGCAAGATGGAATCTCGTTTTTCACCGCCACCCCAGGAGACTACCGGTGCTTGACGCGCTACCTAGACGCGGCGCATATAGATGACCATTTCCAACTATTAAAACAAGATAAGCCCCTCCGGGTCACCGTGACCGAAGAGGATTTGAAGGAAGAGCTCCTCACCTCAGCGCTTCGGCCACGCTCAGTGTTGCTGTCTCGCCGACTCAAAGTGCGTAAAATGTGGACAGGCCCACCACCCTAGGAGTGCAAGAAACCCCGGAGTGAACCCGCCGTGTTTCCAACTTCCAGGGCCCCCATCCCGCCAGCTTCAGGGGATGGACAAAATTCCCAAAGCCAGCTCCCCGCACAACACCGTCAAGCCAAGGACGCAGTTACGCCGAGGCAGCCAATGGAGAAGCCCCACAAACCCCCCAGACCCAAACCGCAGCAGGACAAGAAATCAAAGAAGCCGCAGAGCAACAGCCCGAACACCGAGGCTGGGCCACCCTAGCGACACTACTCGAAAAAGTAGACCCCTCAACGTTTCTGGAAGCCGTCAATAACATCATGACGGCCACAGAAAACGCCACAAATGTAATAGAAGTAGTGGCAGCACTAATGAACTGCCGCACCGATATCACCACCATCCTGGGCATGTTTAGCAAACGCTAAACGTACCTGGTGCACCAAGCTTCCGCCATCCAGGAAGCGCCTATATGGCAACCAACAACCAACGCCAGGCCTTCCTAGAGCAGAACGGTTAGGGGCTTGGACCCAGGTACCGTGCTAGCCAGACAAAATGATGATTTTCGCGCAGTCGGGATGATCCTGGGAACCGGCAACCCAGCCCCCCAACCAGCCCGCAGGAAGCCGCCTGCCCCTGCCGCCGCCACAAGCGGAGCACGCACCGCTCAGACACCGCACGGAGCCCGCCGCATTCGCCGGGCCCGCAACCCCTAGCGCGCCCGCAAACTTCGCCGGGACCGCTTGCAGCGCTGACCGAGCCCGCAGCGCAATCCGGGGCCGCTGAGCCCGTTCGATTTGCGCCTAGCGCCTTACAAGCAAACATTTTAGTGGCGCTAGAAAGTGCCGTGAGTGCCACCAGCGACGAGGACAGCAATGTAGGATCCTCCTCCTCGGACGAGGACTTCACCATGGTCCAGGGCCGAAAACGCGGCCGCTGCGACCCAGCCAAGAATGAAACCGCGACAAAGGTGTACGTACACAACACCTTCGCCCCGATCACCGAGGAAATGGACCAGGACGTAATGGAAGAGGTCCCCATCGTGCTTCGCGGCCCCCAACACTGGCGAGCCTTGAACGCTGAATTCAAAAATCAGCGTTTGAATTTCAGCAAGGCCAAGAATCAAGGCAAATCGATCATCATATACCCTTGCACAGAGGCAGACCACAGGGGTATGACAAAACACTTCGGTGTCAGGCAGGTACAATACCATACGTACCTCCTGACCACCAAAAAGCCACTGCACGTTGTCCTCCGAGGCGTCCCCGAATCGTACACGTAGGAGGAGACCGGATTACGTCGCCACCACCATATCTGGGCGCTCCTACGCCCAAATAGCTAGAAATAGCACTCATCAAACTCCAGCCAGCCAGCCTCCAACCGCCCAGCCGCCAACCAGCCCGCCACCAACCAATCAACCGACAACCAGCCAGCCCCAAGACGAACAACTCCCCGAGGAGAACCCTCTCCAAGGATTAGTAGCGCTCTTCGCCTTACTCCAGAAGCTGTTAGCCTCCCTGAAAGGAGCCTCCAGCTTCGGAGAAATCATGGGAGGGCTGATGCTCCATGGAGAGGAGCTCATGTCAGTTTCAAGCCCTTCTATGGATAGGAGACCTATCAGACCTGTCCACATCCGACTTGCCTTCTGAAACGCGGACGGCCTGAAGGACAAGAAGAACCAGCTTCTGGAGTTTGCCCACAGGTATAATTTGGACGCCATCCTAGTTCAAGAGACTCATCTCAAGGGCGGAGATGAGGTCAGGCTCCCAAATTACACCTGTCACCGCACCGACCGTCAGCTGGCCCGAAAAGGAGTCTACGTCAGGTCATGCCTGGAGCACTACAGAGCCCCGCTCCCGACCACCGTGCACCTGGAGGCTACTGCCATCTGCCCCACACGAGGGATTACAGAGTTATACGCCTCATCTCTGCGTATAACTCCCCGTTACGCGAACGCCATCTCCTGGAAGAAAACCAGGAGACCATCTTCGGCGACAACATCGCGACAGTCTTGGCAGGAGACCTAAACGCCAAGCATCCCTCGTTGGAACACCCTCGTGGCAAACACCAACGGCAGGACGCTGCATGGATACACCCAACCCCGAGACCTTGTCGTGATGGGTCCACCCGAACCCACAGGTCGACCAGACGTCCTTGACATCGCCATCCTCAAGGACGTCCCCATGCAGCAGACGTTAGACTGCGTGAGCTGGACAGCGACCACAATCCGGTGCTGCTCACCCTGGGATTTCCCGATGGGACAGGAGACATCTCCCTTCGTTCCAGCGTCTCCTGGCCTGCCTCGCCGTCCACCCAATGCAGACCATGGGAAACGTCCCAGAAATCCGCTCTGGCGAAGACCTCGAGGAGGCGATAAATCATTTCACCGCCTCCATTCAGACACAAATCCTGTACACACGGGAGATGAACGGGATTTGCTACCCCCAGAGTTAAAAGAGCGGATCCGAGAGAAGTACCGGGCGAGACGGCGCGCTCAACGTTCCCTGGACCCCGCCGACGCGCAGGGCACTCGGCCCGGATGGAATCCGGAACCGAGCGCTAAATGCGCTCTCTAAGAATGCTGTCGTCTGCGTTCTGACAATCGCTAGTGCTGTCCTCAGATTCCGACACTTTCCCAGCTCCTGGAAGGTGGCGGACGTCTTCGTGCTCCCGAAACCTGGGAAATCAGGGACCTTTCCACAAGACTACCGACCGATAACCCTGCTATCGACCGTAGGTAAGCTTGTGGAACGAATAATCGACAACCGCTTGAGGACAGCAGTCGAAGGCCTCCAACTGATTCCGAAGAATCAGTTTGCTTTCCGATCCGGCCACTGAACCACCCTCCAACTCCTTAGGGTGGTTGAGCGCATCACCGAGGGCTATACCAAGAAAAAAACCACGGGCATAGTCTTTCTCGATGTTGCAAAGGCCTTCGACAGAGTGTGGCACAACGTGTTGTTGTGGACGCTAGCGTCCACACCAATTCCGCTCCCGATGATTCAGCTTGTTCGGTCTTTCCTCTCGGGAAGGAAGTTCCGAATCAAGCTCGGATGCCTGAGGTTATCGGAGAGACGTCTACGAAGCGGCGTTCCCCAAGGCTCGGTACTGTCGCCCACTCTCTTCAATCTCTACGTGAGGGACATTCCGACGATCCTCTCTACGAAGATGGCCCAATTAGCAGACGACTCTGCGGTGATGTAAAGCTCGCTGAGGCCCTCCCTGGCAGTAAGGCGTGTCCAGGAGGAGCTCGACCAAGTCGAAGAATGGTGTGACCGGTGAAGAATCAGGAGAGCACGGCGGTCCTGTTCACCACCAAAAAGAAGACCAGATGGCGCGGTGACCTGAGAAATATCAAGATCTTCGGAAGAGATATACCCTGGAAAAAAGAGGCACGGTACCTTGGAGTGGCGCTGGATAAGAAGCTCACCTGGAGAGTTCACGTGGACAATAGAGAGCTAAAGCAGCTCACCAAGCCTTAGGAAGCCTAACCCACCTCAACAGTAAAATGTCACAATCCAACAAGATCATGCTGTACAAGACAGTAATAAGGCCCACAATGATTTACGCATGTGGTGTTTGGGGATATGCGGCAAAAATCCACGTGAATAAACTCCAGGTGGTCCAGAACCGGGCGTTAAGGACCATCTTCAGCGTTCCGTGGTACGTAAGAAACACCACCTTACACAGAGACGCCAACGTGCCAACCATCCAGGACTATATCTGCCAATGCGCTCAACACGAGCGTTGAAGGCCACGGAAATCCAGCAATCCGTGGCCTTTACAACTATGAAGTGGACAAAGGCGCCCGCCACAAGCCCCCGAAGATCTTGATTCCCCCGTAAAGCGGTGCGGGGGCGGCCTGAGAAGCAGCCCAACCAACATCCCAGACAGGTCACCGAAGAGATTGGGATTAGGGGCTGGAAACCCAGGAACCCCCAATGAAATGATGAAGATGTGTGTGTGTGTAGAACGGAGAGCTTGTCCTGTGCGTATCCATAGCCAGAACAGCTCTCACGTTCTCCCTGGGGAGTGCCGGTGCGTACCCATAGCCGGGTCCCCCAGGTATACGGAAGGCGTTCTGTGCGTACCCATAGCCATACTCGCTGGCAGCGAACGCTCGCGCTTGCGCTCACACAGATGAGTGCTTTAAGGCAAATCAGGATGTACTTGTGCTACCCCACAGCCGAGTTCCCCAGGAAAACGGGCCGTTATCACGACTAGAAGATTCCACCAGATAATCACCTCCACCTAAGGCTCTCTGGAACGCGCTGAGGAAAGCCCTCCGCCACTCGCCACTTTCGAAGCCCGCATCACCGCTTCCGCCGTCACCCGAGAACAGGCTCACTAGAGGACGCCCCCGGAAGGCGCTCCGATTCCCTTCGCCAAAAAGCAGAGTCCATCCTTCCAGGCCTGGCCTCGCCCTATAGAAGTCAGCGGCATACGTGGCACCCACATCGGCATTGACCCGCTCCAAGTTGCTTTCACGGACCCCAGGAGATTCGCAGTGCGACGGTCGCGTAGGCGCGCCCAAGCGCCCCCAATAACACAATTATTATAATTGTACACGCATTGTTGTAAATAAAGCGTTGAACACAGGAAATCTCGTCTCCACGGCACGCAGGACCTTGAGCCCCCCACAATATTCTTAATAAAAATCAAACTTAAAGATTAAGAAGTTGAAAATAAACTATCTAAATTAAAGTTTTTTTGTTTATTATTATATGGAATTTATTATTTTATAAAATATTGTTGAGGAAGATGGAGCGCGCCGAGCAGTTCATACGAATTAAAGTTTTTTTTTCAAATGCCTAAAAGAATATACGTAAAACGTCGTTAACATTTTAGGCTCGAAAACCGTAAGGAAGAGTGTCAAAATCATCCTGTATACGACGACGCACGGCGTTTTGTATAATGCACTTGAAATATTTTCTGTTCAGGTTACGATATGACGTCGTACATTGCAGTTCTCGCAACCTTCCTATCGGTTTGCACATACGTGGCCTCGGCATCATTGAGAACCATGTTTTTAAGATTTTCGAAGTTAAACCTCTGCATATTTTTATAGGGGTATAGGGGTTGCGAAGGAGAGATAGCACATCTATGTAAGAACAGCTGCAGGCTGTCGGGACAGCAAGCCTTCGATATTTTGGTTCAAGCATATTTGTTCTCACTTGGCACTCATCTCTCACCTATGGCTCCAAATAGCTACCTGCAAGTAGCGGCCATACCCCGGTAACCGTGTCAGCTCACGGGCTAAACTAGGTGAGTGTAACCAGATATGGTGACAACAAAGATAGCGACTGTACCCAGATTGGGCGGCTATCAACAGCGTCTGTTCTCCATGTTAGGAGCGGCTGACAGAGTCAGGGGAAGGCAACGGAATACCGCCCCGTAGTAATTAATATTCCCAGGAAATTACTATGGAAAGAAATCTATCGACCCTAGGTAAACTTGTGGAGCAAATCATCCACAGCAGACTGAGGACAGCAGTCAAAGGTCTCCAACTGATTCCGGAGAGTCAGTTTGGCTTCCGATCCGGCCACTCAACCACCCTCCAACTCCTTAGGGTGGTGGAGCGCATCACCGAGGGCTATACCAAGAAGGAGGCCACGGGTATAGTCTTCCCAGATGTCGCAAAGGCCTTCGACAGAGTCTGGCACAACGGGTTGGTGTATAAGATGGCGTCAACCAACATCCCGATCCCGATGATCCAGCTTGTTCGGTCTTTCCTCTCCGGCAGGAAGTTCAGAATCAAGCTGGGAGGCCAGAGATCATCGGAGAGACTCCTACGAGCCGGCGTCCCTCAAGGATCTGTGCTGTCCCCGACGCTCTACAACCTTTACGTCCGGGACATGCCAACGATGCCATCCACCACACTAGCCCAATACGCAGACGACACGGCGGTGCTGTCCAGCTCCATCGGGCCAGCTTTCGTCTCCAGAAGACTGCAAAAGGAGCTCGACCTCCTAGAAGATTGGTGCGACAAGTGGAGAATAGGAATCAACGCAAAGAAGAGCGCAGCCGTCCTATTCTCCACCAAGACACTTCACTGGCGAGACGACCTGGCAAGACTCAGGATCTTTGGAAGGGAGATCCCCTGGAAGGAAGAAACATCCTACCTCGGGGTGATTCTGGACAGGAAACTGACCTGGAGACCACATGTAGAAAGGACGGTCACCAAAGCAAAAGCAGCTCGAGCGGCATTAGGCTCCCTCCTCCACCCCAGGAGCCATATCTCAACAGAGAACAAGCTGCTTTTGTACAAGACGGTCCTAAGACCTATGATGAAGTATGAGGCACCAGTTTGGGGCTGGGCCGCAAAAACTCATATAAACAAGCTCCAGGTCATCCAGAATCGGGCTTTAAGGTCAGCCTTTAGCGCCCCGTGGTTCTTGAGGAACCACGATTTACATAGAGACGCGAATATTCCCACGATCCAGGAGTACATCTCCCAGAACGCTCAAAACCTAAAATCAATCACTGAAGATCACGCGAATTCTACCATCCGCGGAATTTTCAACTATGAAATTGAGAGAGACGCCCGTTGTAAGCGCCCAAAGATCCTGATTCCTCCGTGAAACGACACGAAGGCGGCCTTTACGGCCATCCACCACCCACGCCAGGTCGTATCAAGAGGACAGTGGTTAAGGGCTTGTCTCAGAGACCACTAATTACGCCAGTGAAGTCAACGTCAACGGCTCGGCCTCATTTTTTCTGGGAATTTCTCCAAGAGGCAAAAAGGAAATTTCTGCAGAGGCAACAGGGAACTCCAGCAGTTCCCCCCAGCGGTCCACGGCTACGGTTTCCGACCGAACCGCCCCGGCAGCAGAAGCTACGGATTCCGTCCTCCCAGCCCGCCAGGGCAGAAGCAGCCGGTCGTCGCCAGAGGCTCACCGACCCACCTCCGCCGCAGGGTTCCTCCGGTCGCCCCAAGAGGTCAGCCGACACGTCCCCGCAGCCAGGTCCGTCTCACCAACGACATCCCGACGAAGAGCCAGGTCCAGGTCCAGGCCACGCTTCCGCTCCAGCAGCTACCCCGTGACCTGGTGGACGCCATCCCCGTAGGGCAACCTGGTGGACGCCATCCCCATAGGGTCACCTGGTGGACGACATCCCCGTAGGGTCACCTGGTGGACGCCATCCCCGTAGAGTCACCTGGTGGACGCCATCCCCGTATGGTCACCCGTGTCCAGGTGGGCACCGCATTCCGTGGAGTCGCCGGTGATCGTCCCGACAGTTCCCCAGTGTCCCCACAAGACTTTAAAGACTCTACCTAGACATAGTATTAGTTTAGAAGACAATATATTCCTTTTATCAACTGTGTGTTTCTTACTGCGTGAGCCGGGTACAAGCTTCACCCTCGCCTTGCGAGCCCCGCGTGAACAATTGGACTTCGCACGCGTGTCGCGAGGGGGACCTTGTAACAATTGGCGCCCGAACGTGTGTGGTGTGTCGCGTTGCGTAGGACAAAGTACCGTGTCGCGAGGGATCTGCCAGGATTGGCAGAGGACTCACCCAAGCAGCCAGGCCTACAAGCACACGCACTCCAGTTCTGGGACTGACTAAACACCCAGTGGCGCCCAAAGAAAGAAGATGACAACATCCATCCAAGATGGAAGCACTGATTCAAGCGCTGAGCTCGCTAACCAAGGAACAGGAACAGGGTCCAAAGTCTTCAGTGGAGGCGAGTTGGAAGATGCCGAGAAGCTGTGAAACACCTTCAAGGACAGGCCGCAGATTGGTGGAGCGAAATTGAAGCTTTCAAGCCCTCCTATCAGGAGTTCAAAAAGACTTGAGGCGGCGTTTCGGCGGGGAAGCTATCATGTCGGCCCTGACAGCGCGTTTCTTCAACGAGCCACAGGGGAAAGGAGAGAGTGTTAATAAATTCCTCTCCACGAAAAATAAGATAGCGACACGCCTCAAACTTAAAATAGAGGACAAGTTCGCGGTGGTGATCGGCCTCATGCATCCAGGGCTAAGGATGCAGCTGAGGGGCTTTAAGGGGACCATGGAGCTGGCAGCCGAGGCGAGCAACGCCGAGGAAATTTGGAAGGCGCTGCAACAGGAGGAGGCCATAGTTTCCAAGGCTCCCCGCAGGACCTCTCCCCGTAGGCCCTCTTCCCGCAGGCCTTCCCCTCATCGGTCACATCCGCGAAGAATACCGCCCCAGTGCCACTACCGCGGAGGACGACATTTTGGCAGGTACTTCCCTCCTCCCCAGTCGGGAAACGCGGCAGCGCGCGGCGGAGTCCGGGACCCCGCCAACCACAGGGACACCACCAGCAAGCAGGACCGAGCCGGCCCCAGCGGGATGCAGGGAACCAGCCGACACCAGCGGTGAACACTCTGCAGACCCCTTACGGCGGAGGCCAACCCCGATTCCGGATAATCCTCGACCGGGCGGAGATGGTAGCACTGCTGGACACGGGTAGTACCCATAACTTGGTACACTCTCGACAAGCGGGAAAAGTAACGCCCGCGTCAGAAGCAGTGCTTCACGGGGCCACCAACGGCCAAAACAAGTAGGGTTCTGGGAGAAGCCCTACTCGACTTCGCGCTGGCAGGATCCCACCAGCGCGCACGCTTCCTGGTCGTCCCGGACCTAGCCCACCCGGTCATCCTAGGGCAGCCCTGGCTCCGAGATAATCAAGCCGTCCTCGACTATCGGAGACAGGTAGTCCATTTCGGTTTGAAGGACAGGAGAACGGTACACTGGGGCCCCACCAGCGCAGCCCGACACTAATCCCCAAAAACGACTTCGCTGACGTATTAGGGGGACCCCGCGGCCCTACTACCACTACGACGGCAACACATGTAATCCGGCTGAAAGATAACACCCAGTCCGCCTGCCCCCATACCGATGGTCCCCGGAGAAGAAACGCCTCGTCTCCGCCGAGATCGAGGCAATACTCGGCGAGGGAATTATCGAACCAAGTACGTCGGATTACAGCTCGCCCGTAGTGATAGTGAAAAAGAAGGACGGGAAACCAAGGTTTTGTGTGGACTACAGACGTCTGAATTCTGTGACGAAAGACGAGAGTTCACCATTACCTATAATCCACGAAACCCTACGGGACCTCGGTACCGCGACGGTGTTTTCGACCCTGGATCTGAAGTCAGGATACTGGCAAGTGCCCGTCGATCCAGCGTCACGCCACCTAACGGCATTTTCAACATCAGACGGCGCAGCCTACCAGTTCCGGGTGATGCCGTTCGGGTTAAAGAACGCGCCGGCGACGTTCCAGAAACTCATGACGCAGGTGCTAGCAGGGTACCTCCGCGAGTTCGCGCTAGTGTATCTGGACGATATTGTGGTGTACTCGCGGAATTGGGCCGAACATTGCACACCTGCGACTCGTGTTGGAACGTCTGCAACTACACAAACTCCGCCTATCGCCCGAGAAGTGCGCGTTCGGAGTGGAAAGGGTAACATACTTGGGACATGTAGTCAGCGCCGACTGCAACCGACCCACGCCAGAACACATTGAAGCGCTACAGTCGGCCACCGTACCCAAGACAGCTGCAAAGCTACCTGGGCCTACTCAATTGGGTACGGGACTACATACCCAAGAGCTCAGAAATCCAAGCGCCCTTAACGGACCTGCTGAGCAAGAGCCGTTTCCGGTGGACCCCGGAAGCAGATGCGGCCTTCCAACGGCTCCAACTGGAAATGACACGGCCAAACTTCGAAGAACCCTTTGTCCGTCAAACGGACGCCAGCGGGATTGGCCTGGCAGCGGTCCTATACCAGGAAATCGGGGGCAAGAGGCGAATAATCAGCTACGGTAGCCACCGGCTGACGCCCGCCGAAGCGCGGTACCATGTTAACGAACAAGAGTGCCTCGCCGTGGTATGGGCCGTTAAAAAATACCGCCCCTATTTAGAGGATCGGCGATTTAAACTGCGCACCGACAGCCGGGAACTACTGTGGCTCGGAAGGTTCAAGGACTCTAACGCCAAATTGACGCGTTGGGCCTTGTTCCTTCAGGAGTTCACATTCTCCATCGAGCACTGCCCGGGTCGGTGCAACGAGCTCTCGGACCACCTGTCAAGGCACCCCGGAAAGAGCAATCCCATTTAGGAAGAGGACATGGAGAGGACGCCGCCACCGCCAACCGCCAACAAACCCAACACCCCCCAAGATTCCCCTGCCGCATGTGCAGTAATTGAAGTCGCCCAGCTCCTAGACCACGTGAAACAACTACAGCGACAGAACGTCCACGCACAGCGACTCCTGGCCCAACACCGAGATATCAATAGGGTAGGCCCCGAAACTCCCGAGCAGGCCCGCATACTAGCGGAGTACACGGTACGGGACGGGTGCCTATGGCGACATGGAAAGAGCCGCCAGCAACTCGTCCCAACGGAGGCGCAAGAGGCAGTCCTCTACGCCTACCACGACGACCCGTCAGCAGGTCTCCCGGGGGCAGACTAGACGCTGCGAGCCATACGCTGAGCCTACTTCTGGCCAAGGATGGAGGAAAGCGTGCGGGTCTACGTTCGGGGATGTTGGGCATGCGCAACATCGAAAAGAGCACACCCGCAACCGCAACCCCCACTACGACCTCACCCCCCAACCAAACCATGGGAGGTGGTATCAACAGATATAATGGGACCCTACACGACAACGTCCCACGGCAACAGATATCTGTTGGTAGCCACCGACTTGTGCACGAGATGGACAGAAGCAGCATCCGTACCAAAGGCAATGACGGATACCATCACGACGTGGTTGGAAAACTCTGTGTTTCGGCGCTTCGGTTATCCCAGGGCCGTACTGACAGACAATGGGGCTCAGTACACCTCCATAGCCTGGGAGGCAGCGATGCGGCGCTGGGGTACCGACCACTGGACCACCGCAATTTTCCACCTCCAGGCAAACCCGGTGGAGCGCCGGAACCAAGAGCTAAAGAAGGGCATTAGGGTACGGGTGCAAGGACAGAATCCGGAAAGATGGGACCGGTACATCAACGAGATTCTGTTCAATCTCCGCATAAGACAAAACGCCGCCACCGGAGCCACCCCAGCGGAAGCTCTCCTCGGGTACGCCCTACCCAGACCTAGAGAATGGAGACATCCGTCAACGGAACCCGCTACACAGGAAACACAAGACAAGAATAGCTCGGTTGCACCTAAACCAACACCGGTATCGGCAGCGATACCCCGTGACGTCCGGCCGTCCCCCCACCTACCAAATAGGAGACCTGGTACTCGAGCGCGCTAGGGTCCCCAAGAAAGGGAACCTCGAACAAACCTGGAAGGGCCCGTACCAGGTGATAGAAGCGCTTCCCAACCAGGTATACTGGATTGAGAAGGACAACGGACAGCCGGCCAAAGTTCATGGGATAGACCTCCGGTACGCCCCAGGAAGGCAGCCAAGCGATCAACCAGCCACCGTGACGCCTCCAGAAGGGGGGGAATGTTACCGGACCCCGACCGACGCAGAACGCAAGTACCGCGTGGAAATCAGCGTCGGCGGGCCCCTCCACGCAACTCCAAGCCGCCACGGCCAGCCGGCCAATCGCAGGCCGCCGTGAAGCGTTGTGCTGGCAGGCTCCGCCCCCCAGCCAATGAGAGCGCCCAGCCGAGCAGTGCGCAGGCTCCCACCAGCAGCACCGGCATGCGCACCGGGAGAGTGGGGCTGCGCACCGGGAGAGTGGGGCTGCGCACGAAACGGTTAAAAGGAGACGCACCAGATGGCTCGGCCTCATTTTTTCTGGGAATTTCTCCAAGAGGCAAAAAGGAAATTTCTTCAGAGGCAACAGGGAACTCCAGCAGTTCCCCCAGCGGTCCACGGCTACGGTTTCCGGCCGAACCGCCCCGGCAGCAGAGGCAACGGATTCCGGCCTCCCAGCCCGCCAGGGCAGAAGCAGCCGGTCGCCGCCAGAGGCTCACTGACCCACCTCCGCCGCAGGGTTCCTCCGGTCGCCCCAAGAGGTCAGCCGACACGTCCCCGCATCCAGGTCCGTCTCACCGACGACATCCCGACGAAGAGCCAGGTCCAGGTCGCGCTTCCGCTCCAGCAGCTACCCCTGGTGGACGCCATCCCCGTAGGGCAACCTGGTGGACGCCATCCCCATAGGGTCACCTGATGGACGACATCCCCGTAGGGTCACCTGGTGGACGCTCTCCCCGTAGGGTCACCTGGTGGACGCCATCCCCATAGGGTCACCTGATGGACGCCATCCCCGTAGGGTCACCTGGTGGACGCCATCCACGTAGGGTCACTTGGTGGACGCCATCCCCGTAGAACAACCTGGTGGATGCCATCCCCGTAGGGCAACCTGGCGGACGCCATCTCCGTAGGGTCACCTGGTGGACGCCATCCCCGTAGGGTCTCCTGGTGGACGCCATCCCTGTACGGTCACCCGTGTCCAGGTGGGCACCGCATTCCGTGGAGTCGCCGGTGATCGTCCCGACAGTTCCCCAGTGGCCTCACAAGACTTTAAAGACTCTACCTAGAGATAGTATTAGTTTAGAAGACAATATATTCCTTTTATCGACTGTGTGTTTCTTACTGTGTGAGCCGGGTACAAGCGTCACCCTCGACTTGCAAGCCCCGCGTGAACAATTGGACTTTGCACGCGTGTCGCGAGGGGACC
>JARFIY010000205.1:0-21728 GCA_036346155.1 Sinelater perroti
TTTAGACAAAACAGTTGTTTGATTTTTTAACTTTCATTACATACATACATCGTATCACAATATTTACGAACATCCACACATCCACGTGCCCATTTTATGCAAAAAACATTCCTTTCCTGGCCTTACAATTAGCAAACATCTGAACTATGTCATCAAAAAACGATTTCGTAGAAATTCACAATCAATAAATTAAAAAGCAATTTCCGTACCTTTTCCTGTTTTACGTGTTTCTTAAATTTTTTTTACTTTTTTAAGAGATCAATTAGTAACTGCCATAACTAGAACAATGGCAGTACCATAATTTGGAGCAAATTTGACTTCCAGGGGCGAAATTGATCACCATCAGTTTGAGACATTTTCAAATATAGGGCGTGCCAAAAATATATGTCACAGGGTGGCCGCAAAGACCGCTATATACAAGTGGCGCTTTCGTTTATCAGTCACAGTCTGTCAAGTCTTGCGTTGATCGTACTCCAATAACTTTTACAAGTTTTTCTCGAAATCAGCCATTCTTTGCTGCTCCCAAACTTTCACTGGTAAGTCAGTACTATATTACTGTGCTAAGTTTTATTACGTGCGAAACATTAACTTGTGTATCAAGAGAAGGTTTGCTGTCGGAGAGTTATCTCTTGCGTTTGGGCGGCAATTTTAAAATTTATGTCCAGAGGTCAAATTCATCACACATCGGGGGTGTATTTGATCACTTAATTAAATGTTAAGTAAATCAGTGTGTTCTACGTTTTATTGCTAATTGTTCTGAGATATGTAATATTTAATTATAGGATCGGTTACTATGATACGAAAATACAAAATAAGTTGGAGGCTAAGAGATAATAAGACTACTCTGATGACAACATTAAAAATGCACTTGAAAAAGTTATAAAACATGGATGGAGTTTAAGAAAAGCTGCAAAAGACTACAAAGTTGCTTATGGCATGCTGAATAGCAAATACCATGGTCGTCACGTAAGGTCGCAGAAGAAATTTCTTTCATTCAATCAGTTTCCATTTGTGAGGATTGGGAATTTCCTCTAGGCACAGCTAATGTGAGACAAATGGTCAAAAATTATTTGGACAGCCAAGGACAAAACGTGAGAATTTTTAAAAATAACCTGCCTGGCATAGATTGGGTCTCTTCTTTATTAGAACGTCACAAGGGCAAGATAAACAAAAAACTTGCAGCTAATATTAAATGATATCGGGCTTCAGAGAAAGTAATCACTTACAATTTTAAAATTTACGAAGGCATTAGAAGGTGTTCCGGCTTCTACCTTGTTTAATTATGATAAAATTAATCTCCAGGATGATTCAGGAAACAAGAAAATGTTATTTCGCAGGGGAGTTAAATATCCCGAACGGGTTTGCAACTTTACAAAAGTTCGACGTCCAGCATGATGTAGCTCAGCATTGGACGTTATTTTGCCTCCTTATGTGATACATAAAGCCAAAAAAATGTGGATGTAATAAACCTAAAATGGACCGAAAGGCCAGCCGCGGTGATACATGCTGTATTAGGGGCTCACGATATATCCGCATCAATTACGGGTGGATGGATAGCTTAAACTTTCACAGATTGGGTTTTATCTGGCGCATGCAAAAAAACTAGAAGGTCGCAAGGTCTTGGTAAGAGATAACTTATCGTCACACAAAATGGGAAAAAATAATATTGGTTCCGTGTGCCTACCGAAAAACGCGACAAACAACCCAACCGTGGGATGTTGTCCATTATGCAACAACATCAATTGACAAGACCGATTTTTCTCACTTATTGAATAGTTGTTTAGGTCAAATGGATAAAAACAGAGGGAAATAAAGGTATTATTAAGAAAGATCTAATTGCATCTTTTGCCGCTACCGGCTTAATGCCGTTTGACCCAATCCTGTTTTACAAAAAATTCTGGCGAATGAGCAACCAAACGCGAATGCTGTGAACAAAGTTTTAATAAATTACCTCCAGGACAGACGATTCGCAGTTATAATATAAAGACGAAATACAAAAAGACGAAGGCCTGATGTTCAACCCGGAAAAATCGTGGCGGCACCGAATGACGATTCAAGTTCTGATAGAGAACCTAATGTAGATGAGCCACTTACAAATGACAATTCAGATGGTGATCAAAATGAAGATTTAGTAGATGTGGAAAGAGAAACGCAGTACTTTTCAGTGCAGAAAAAGGACATAAAAGAAAAGAAATTTTTGCTCATCGATGTATTAAGAGGATCAAGAAAGAAAACTATGTATTGTTATGCTGCAGTTGCCCAAAACTGTTTAACCGAAGGAAAGTAGACGTATTAGGCATAAATCTACTGAAAATCATAAACTTTCAAAATGGTTCAAAATGATAAATTTGTGGTTGATTTTAATGTTACTTTTTTTCCAGAATCAGAAGTTAAAAATTGCGATGATAAACTTTATTGTTTTTAAAAAAAAAGAGAAATTAAATTCCCTACTTTTAAGGTTTTACAAAATTTACTAATTTTCCAACTTTTTTTTAAATATCGGAAATAAAGTTTGATTTACTTTAATTTACTCGTTATATAAACAATATATTTAAAATTGCCAAAATTACCTTAATTACTCCAAAAAACAATATCAACTTAACAGGTAAATTTGGCCTTTTAAAACCAAAAAATTTCTAAAGAACATCTTCCGTTAATTTAACAAATATAAAAAGACCTTGAATTAAAATCGTTGGTGAAGCCAACCCACAAAAACTTACGCTCGCTCCTCCTTTAAAGGGCCCAGCGCCCATTCCCATTGGAAACGAAAAACGCGTCTGCCAGTATTTAAAAAATTCACCATTCAAGAAATGCGTTTTAACCTGCAAATTTTGAAAAAGTTAAAATTGTTACTAGGCCCAAAAACTTTCCGGCAGGAAAATAATTAAACCGGAATGAACTCTTTATTTGCTTTACACACTTTATACAAAGAATTTCAAATTCTCCACCTATGAAATTGATCACAATTAAAATCTCGAAAATTTACAATTTGGTTAATTTGTTTAGGCCTTCTGAATACATGTAAAAATATACTTGTTTAAAATACAACCATAAAGAATAAGTTTAAAAGAAAAACAATTTTGTAATTGGCAATTTAAAGAAATGTAAATAAATTTTTTTAAAATAAAAAATGTATCAAAGTTAGGTAACAATTTTTGAAGTTTTACCAAATATAATGAATGTTTTGGTGGCGCCGTTTACCGAAATATTGGTATTTAAAACAGCTAAAGAACTTGCAGTCAAAATGGGCGAAGATTTAAGAAATGGTAAAAGAATATTTCCCAAAACGGTACGGTATGAGGACGAAATGCACAAACAAAGAGGCATATGCCTTTCAAAACAAACTAAATACAAAAATTTAAAATAAAATTTTGAAGATGGTGAAAGGCTTAAACTTAAGGAAAAAGGGGTGGGTTTAATTAACCAAGGTTTCAAAAAAAACGAATTTTTCGTGTAACAAGGAAAATTAACAAAAAAAAGAACAATTTTCCAAAAAAGGTAAAAGAAAAGTAGACCAGACCTTTAATTGCGGATGTTGGGTTGGTTTTTATCCTGGTTAAATTTTTATTAATTCTTAAAAGGAAAAGCACACACCCCAATTTTATTTGAAGTTTATAGAAATCGAAAACCCGAATTTCTGAAGAAAGTTTGTTTTGGAAACAAACATACCATCAAAAACCTTTCCAAGGAAATTTAATTAAATTTAAAATTTTGCTCCTTTTTCCCCATGTCTTTTTAGCCCCTTTCCAAATTAATTTTCTTTCCTTGAAAAGTCATTTTCTTTTCAACAGATTTTAAAAGTTTTAAAGTATTTTATAAAACCATCTCCGACAGTGTACGAGGGTGGTCCCATAAGTACCCGGCCTGACCTAGAGATGACAGTAGTTGTTTGAAAAATATCACTGTATTAGAAAGTACACAATCTATAAAGCATATGTTTCAAGTTTGAAGACGCTTTGTTGTTTAGTATTTGTTTGGCAGCCATCAATATTGAACGTTGTCAGTAAATTTGTGAAAATGGAAAAAATTGGTCATCGTTATGTGATACAATACTTTTATTTGAAAAGCCTCAGCCCAACCAATATAAAAGCTGAACTGGATTCTACTCTGGGTGAGTCTCCTCCTTCGTTTACAACAGTAAAATATTGGGTAGCAGAGTTTAAACGAGCTGCCAAAACGAGCATCGCAGTGGTCGACCAAATGAGGCGACGACTCCAGAAATGGTGAAGAATATCCACAAAGCGGTACTGAATGATCGTCGACTGAAAGTGCGCCACTACTAGCAGGCATAGTACGCATTTCAAAAAGTACAGTACATCGCATATTATCTAAAAATTTGGACATGAGAAAGCTGTGTGCAAGATGGTGCCACGTTTGCTCACACTTGAGCAAAAATAGTGTGGTGAAGATGTTTCAATTGAGTGTTTAGCGAAGTTTCACAGCAACAAAGCAGAATTTGTGCGCTGTTTCGTAACATGGGTTCATCACTTTACACCCAAGACAAAAGAACAATCAAAACAATGGACTCAAAAGGGAGAACCGGCTCCAAAGAAGGCAAAGACCGTTTCATCTGTAGGTAAGGTCATGGCGTCGGTTTTTTGGGATGCGCGTGGGATAATTTTCATTGACTATCTTGAAAGAGGAAAAGCTATCAACGGCGAACTTATTGCAACGTTTGAGTGAAGAAATCAAGCAAAAACGGCCGAATTTGGCTAAGAAGAAAGTGTTGATTCGTCAAGACAATCCACCAGCTCACAAATCCGTTATTGCAATGGCCAAAATTAATAAATTAAAGTTTGAATTGCTACCTCATTCACCCTATTCGTCAGATTTAGCCCCCTCGGATTATTTTCTGTTCCCAAACTTGAAAAACTGGCTCAGTGGTCAAAGATTTTCCAACTATGAAGTGATGTCGGCAGTTAATGGCTATTTTGATGAGCAAGACAGTTCTTATTATAAAAAGGGTATCGAACTTATTGAACATCGCTGGGAAAAATGTATAGAGATGAAAGAACATTATGTTAAAAAATAAATATATTTTTTTCCAAAATTTTTGTGTTTTCTTTGTTGGGTCGGGAACTTCTGGGACCCCCCTCGTAAATGCGGCTATCATAACTATGCACAAACACAAAGTAAAGATCGATGACTTTTTACCCAAACATATAGTGGATTTAGTTAAACAAAAAAGCACTTTACGAAGAGAGTGGCAGAGAACAAGGAATCCCTCAACCAAAAACATGGCGAATAATTTATCACATCGTATTAAAAACTTGACGCCTACCGAATCGAGACATATCAAAAATATATTAGCAACCAAGCGACTCTGGTTTGTGGAAGTCAACCAAACGCATTCTGCGCCAACGAAATGAAATACCTTTAATCTCTTCATGAACACAAACATATACTCGGATGAAGAAAAATGTGAAACCTTCACAAACTACTTGAAACAAACATTCACTTCTGAAAATTACGCAGACCCATTTAAAAATATAGTAATAAATTACGTAGCAACACATCAACCAATTCCTGAAGCCAACTTCAAGTCAACATCGCCTAGGGAACTTGCTTCTATAATTAAAACTCTCCCATTAAATAAATCGCCTGGTTGCGACAAAATAACAAATCTCATAATAAAGAAGCTGTCTAAAAAAGCACTAGCACACCTAGCAAACACCTTTAACGCTTGTCTAAGAACAGGACACTTTACGAATGTATGGAAAATCAATCAAAATTCAGCTATCGACCCATCAGTTTATTAACAACAATCTCGAAGTTCTTCGAGAAAGTCATTTATCTCCGACTTAACGAAGAAATAATAAAACTGAGCATTCTCCCCATTTTAATTTAGTTTCAAAGAAGGCCATTTCACTTGTCACCAACTACAGCGTATGACTGAAACCATTTAACGAAGTCGAGTACGCCTTGCATGCGCTCCGATAACAGTGTGACACGCTTGACATAAACGCTTATCGTTGCAAGCAGTAAGTGATTTTATTTTAATTATTTCTACTAAATATTGTTAACAATCGCCAACCATGATTTAAAAATGGATTATCAATTGCAAAATAAACGCAAATGTGATAAATTATCACCGCCTATCAGTGAGGTACAGAAACGGTACGCATGGACCACCCAAGATCTTTTAAAAAGCAACAAATACTATCTACCGCCACATCTGGAAACAACCATAGCACCCACACATTCTTCGGATAATGATAGCCCGCAAAATACATAATCAAACACCGAACAAGTTAAAGTACCACCAATATACCTGCATAATGCTATTAAGCATAAAGCATTATTAGAAGATATAGAAAAACTCTCTACAGGACCATTTACAACATCTTACAAAACAACTACACTCCGTATTAACTTAACCAAAAACGAAGACTATCGAACACTAACAAAACATTTTACCACAAAAGAGGTACAGTACCATACTTATCAAAACCCAAACCACAAACCGATATCAGTGGTTATTAAGAATGTTCCACTTTCCCTCACTGACCGGGAAATAAAGGAAGAATTAATTAAAATCTTGCCAATAATAAAAGTAATTCGCTATATATATATACACATTTGCAGAAAAACGTAAGATTAAATCCAATTAACAGTACAACCACTTCAGCTAATGGACTAACAATACCCGACAACATCATACAACTTATCATAGACCTAATAACACCTTATCTAAGTCAAATTAAGTCCTTCATCACGAATACTCTGTTACTGCTACTTCTCAATGGACCATAAACCAAAGTTTAACCATCCTTAATATGAACGCGAACGGAATCAACACCCATCGTTCACTATTCATAGCCTTCTTAGCCTGATATAATGTAGACATTGCCTGCATAACAGAGACCCACCTAGACGACACCATCAAATTTAAAATTCCAGGATATCACACATATCATAATGATCGGATTTCTACTGTAGCCGCAGGAGGAGTGGCGATTCTTATAAAAACAAAATTCGAACACATACGACTTCCTGAAATCGTGAAATTTAAAAATTGAAACAACAGCGATAAAGGTTACACATTACAGTAATAAGTTCTTACAGACAACCAAACAAAAAACTAATCGAAGAAGATATAAATAAAATCTTTGATACAACTAAAAACACATTATGGGGCTGCAGAGCTACTAACCCAGAAGGAATAAAACTCGAAAATTTTGCAATAAACAACGCATTCCAAATCTTAACTCCCGACGAGTACACTTATTACCCCTACCGATTTGATCACCAGCCCGATATTCTCGACACTGTACTTCAAAAAAATTTAATAAACCAGTATTTCAAAATGTCACAACAGAACTCAACTCTGGTCATCTTCCAGTTCTTGTATCTTTTGCAAATACGTTATTTGTCAAACAACCCAACCCAAAACCCCAAAACTTATCAACGGGAAAATAGACTGGAATCAATTTAAAAAATTATTAGACAACAATTTGCATTTTTCTAAAAGCCTCCACACCACCGAGGACATGGACTCGATGATAAACCACATTACCACATCGATACAAAGCAGTACAAAATTGTCCTGCAAACCACAAAAAAGGACCATTCCGAGAAACTGCAATTATCCCCACAAATATATAATTGAACTAATCAAAACCAAAAGCCAAATTCGACGTGAATGGCAAATAACCAAGGATCCCATAACCAAAAATCTCCTAAACAATATTACACACCTAATCAAAAGGGAATTAGACAGCATAAGAATAAAATATTACAAGCAACAGATAGCTGATTTTAGTCCAGGAGACATAGGGTTATGCAGAACAACAAGAAACATATTACACCAAAGAGAAGAAATTCCCACACTAACTACAGAAACTGACAATGAAAAGTATAGTTCGGACGCCGAAAAAACTGCTGCTTTTGCATCAGACCTCGAAAAAACCTTCACTCCAGCAATCACCTGCACACCAACTCATCTTATGCAAGTAATTAACGACGTTGAACGAAATTTACCTATACCGGATCACATAAAACCAACTTCACCCAACGAACTTAAAAGTATAATAGATACACTACCAAAAAAGAAAACTCCCGGCCATGATCTCAGCAACAAACAACATCCTCCAATACCTAACAGATAAAGCACTCGCCTACTTAAGCACCACTTATAATGCTTGTTTGAGACAGGGTTATTTCACATTCATGGAAACATGCACAAATAATCATGTTCGCAAAACCAGGAAAAAACAAGAAAAAAGCAAGCAACTACAAACCTATAAGTTTCTTAACTCCACTATATAAATTATTAGAAAAGATCATACATAAATCCTTGATTAACAATATTAAAAATCTCAACATATTACCCACATCTCAATTTGAATTTCGTAAACGTCACTCAACGTGTCATCAATTACAGGGAATAAGTGAACTTATCGAACGGGGCTTCGAAAACAAACTATATATCACAGGAATATTTTTAGATATCGCACAGGCCTTCGACAAAGTGTGGACCGAAGGTCTTAAAAAGAAGCTTCTAAACATAGATATGCCTACTAACCTTAAAGCCATCATCTTCTGCTTCCTGGAAAATCGAACCTTTGCAATTAGGGTTAACTCAACATTGTCTGAAACCAAAAACATTTGTGCTGGCGTTCCACAAGGCAGCATACTATGGCCAATCTTATTCAACATACACACCTCAGATGTACCTGAAATTACAGCAACGCTAGCAACATTTGCCGATGACACGGCCATTTTTGCTCAAGCGACCAAACTAGAAAATGCAGTGATAGCACTATAACATGTAACAAACAGCCTGTCTTCCTGGTTCAAACAATGGAATATGCAAATTAACGCTGATAAATGCCAAGCCAAAATATTTACACTGCGAAGAATTAATAACCCCCCTAATGCACATATCAACAATAGCATAATACCTTGGAACCCAAAGGACTCTGCTGTTAAATACTTAGGAGTTTACATCGACAAGTTAAGTTGGAAATATCACATTAATCACAAATTAACGCAAAGCTATACTAGACTAAGACAATTGTATCCCTTGATAAATAAAAATTCAACACTAAAAATTGAATGTGCGGTACTTTTGTACAAAAGCCTGCTACGACCTCTGGCACTATACGCAGCACCTGTATGGTGTTATACTTCCAAAAGCAACATACAAAAATTGCAGATATTTCAAAACAAGGTGCTGAGATGCGCAGTTAACGCACCATGGTACATACGAAACACACAACTACATCAAACTAGGCGCATTATACGTGGAAGAGTTTATTAAAAAATGTGCTAACAACTTTATTACTAACTCAAGTGCGTGTAGTGGTGCGGTACACTATGAACTGTTTCAAACAAATATCCACACTAGACTGAAACGCAGGTTACCACAAAATATCATCCAACCTAATTGCGAACACAACTAAATCACATTGTCATGGTCAATCATTATTGTTATAGTTAATCATTATTATTAATCGTTATTGTTTACATACCCATGAGACTGCTAATTAGTCTCATTCTATTATAATTTAGTTATTGTATTCTAATTTATCAATGCTATGTATAACAAACTGTCATTTGTTGATCTAGCAGTAAACTTGTATTTAAAAAAAACATTTAACAAGGTTTTGAAAGCAAACAATACGTTATCACTCTGTTTTTAGATATACACAAGCATCTTCAATTACCTGAGCATGTCAAGTCTGTATATATTTTCGTTTTTTGAAAATCGTACTTTTGCCATCAAAGTACACGCTAGCTTATCAGCTACCAGAACTATACGGGCAGGGGTCTCGCAAGGAAATATACTGGGCCCCATTCTATTCAATATCTACATGTACGATATTCCCGCTCCCAGCACAAACCTTGCAGTGTTTGCAGACCACACGGTTGTGATAACTAAAAGTGAACATTTATAACAAGCAATCGCTGAAGTTGCCACCAATATTCTAAGCAGATGATTCAACCAGTGGAACTTATCAATCTATTCTAAGTGTAACACTAAAATATTTTCAATTCAAAAATCAAAAATCCATCCCTTATTACAATTAAACGGCCACCCCATACCATATACTAAAAAAAAATTGAACGAGGGGCATACACGACTAATCCAACTTTATCCGCTCATCAATAAGAATTCTTCTATGAGAATCGAATGTATGACTCTTCTATATAAATCATTAATACGTTCTTTAGTTCTTTCGGGTGTCTAGTGTAGGCTAACACCTCAAAAACAAATTTAAACCAAATCCAGGTCCTATAAAATAAAATCATTTAAGTGAGAGTCAACGTTCCCTGATTTATCACAAATCAACAGATCCACCATAAACTACGCCTACCCGCAATTCAAGCACACATCTCAAAGCTAACCAAATCCTTTCATAAGAACCTTACCAACTGCAGTGCCACCTCTTACTAACCAGACCAAAGAAATATCCATACACGCCTAAAACGCAAGCTACCCCAAGGTAAACTTAAAAGTGATAGTGCCAGTGGTGAGAACTAAGCGACAAACAACATTTAACCCGAAGTATAACAGTGAACTTTAGTTTTATTTCAAACGGTTATTAATTACCATTCATATTATTTCATTCTGTTAAGTACTATTTGTTAGAAATACCTTGTATAACAATGTATATTGTTGAGTAGGTACAAGTTCTAATAAAAAAAAAACAAAATCTATGGTTGACATTAAAGCATTCTCTATTTCTTCACTTTTATCGCAATAGTTCCCGTAAGTAAAACAGCACATCACAAAGCTAGTAACAATCATAGAATAATCCTTGACATTTTTTTAATTAATTCATTGACAGTTGTACTTGACAAGTATCAGGAAACATCTTTTTGTTCAACCGTAAAAAGAGCGAATTTTGAAATCAACTCTACACTGCCAAGAAAGTTGCCATTTCTTACTAGTACACTAATATTGCATTATCGCCATGAAGTCTATGCAGTCCACAGTAAGCTAAAAACTTCACAATTTTGACAACCCTTAATAGAAGATTTCGCCAATACAAAGCTTTTTCTTTTATTATTCTGCTACTTTAAAGTCCACTTTTGTGAAACTAGACTTCTCCTAAAAAATGCACTCTCTGTGTTTACAGTTATTGTTATAATTACACCCCTTAATTCGTAGAAACGTTGGATCCACAGAGTTTGCACAGCACACAAGCCAACACCTACCAATTTCGCGTAATGATTTTTCTATTCGTTAACTTTTTTATATAAAGAACTGATTAGTATAAATATTTTTTGACGGCATACTGTCTTTCAGATTTTTAAAGTCAAAATCATTATTTACTTTAAATGCTATTGTATGCTACTAACTCACGAATTTCGTCATTTACGCACCACCGCCAGGTCATCAAGTGATATAATTGGGTTTATTTCTTAGTAGAAACTTCTTGCAGCTTTACATTTGGTGCCCTCCAATTTGGGCTTGAAGTCACTGAAGTCGATGGCGACGATTGTGATTGCTATACACTACGTGAGAAAAAAATGTCTATTGTTGGTGTTTCTTTTGGCCGCAGCATTTTGACGTTCAAAACACCCTTTGAAACATTCTTACAAAACCTAGTATTTCATGATTGCCATAACTGGCAGTCCACGTGATGATAAAAACTGCACAATTCCAACAACTCCTAAAAGAACATTTGGCCAATACAAAGCTTTTTACTATCAAACCCCTTAGTTGCTAGAAACGTCATTCCTCCATAGAGTTTCGGTTGATACGTTCTCCATTCATTAACTTTGTCTAAAACAACTGTTTGATACAAAATCCTTTTCGAGTAGCATGCTTCTCTTTAGTCATCGTTTTGTGGAATGCCATTGTGGGCCACCAACTCAGGAAGTTCATCACTTCGCACCACAATGTCAGGTTGAGTGGTATAATTGGGCCTACCTCTTTGAGAATCTACCTCTTCAGAGCTCCGTGAGCTCAAATCTTCTTACAGCTGTATATTTAATGCACCACAATTTAAGGTTGAAATCACTGAAGCCAATGGAGACGATTGTGATTGTTGCACACTACGCGAGAAAAAATCTCTAGTTTTGGTACTTTCCTGCCACGGCATCCTGCCGTCCAAGACACTCTTTGAGACGATTTCTGAATGTTGCTCCACTTTATTTCTTTAACATATTTCGACCATCATTGCCACTCATTGTTTGGCTTTTATAAGAAGTGAATTGAATAAAATCAATTCAAAACTAAACTTTACTCACAACAGCTGCGCTAGTCCATAATAATTATGAATTATAACACTATTAACGCAGCGGTCAGCGGTTACTATAACAGCATTAATATATTTATACCTCTGTTGTTCGCTGTATGACTTCTCTTATTCGACTGCCACGAATGCCAATCTACCCCGCCTTGTATTCAACCACGCGGTTCTAGAAGGAGTCGAAAGGTCTGGAATTTCAACTCGATGGCGACGCTAGAAATGGAGCGGATAGTGATCGATCGTTCTGGAAAGTTACTGAATAATTTATTTACAATATAAGTGTTTCTAAAATTTATTATACGAATATACGATTTCAAAATTTAATAGCTGCAACCTATTCGAAGTTTCTCTGATTGAGCTCACTTTCTGATTACTCAACTCACGCTAGGCTGCTGCTTATTCAGCCTATAGTCAATCAGACTCTGCCCTTAGCATATTTATTGCAATATCCGTTAATCCATAATGATATTAATTAGATCTACGTTCCTATCGCGATGATTTTGTACTCTTGTGTTCGCTAAAATATCTCCTTCTCTTTTTCCCTAGGAGCGTTCTCGAAGCACGTAGTATTTTGTGAGATTTCATTTGTTTTATGAAATCATCATATGGTCATCGACGAAGATATAATATTTAGTTACTCCATTTTAGATGTAACGGTGTGTGAACTTATTCTGGTTTATTTGTCCGCTTTTTTTCTTTTGATCATCAATACTTCGTCAAGTTGCAAAAAATGTGTAAATGTGGGATTAAACATAATAAAATAAATCCCGAATTAATTGTACGGAAAAACAAGAACCCAAGTAGCTTTTGGTTTGAATATTCTTCCAACTCTGCTTCCCCTTATAGCACATACTAAAATTCTTCCACAGTTACATATTATAGGATTACTTAAATGAGTTTGGCGTCAAAACACTCGGATGTTTCTTACCAAAATTTTTTTCTTTAAGTTGCCTTATCTATCCTCATTTGCCTTAGTTTTTAATAAAGTTTTCGTTGTAGATCTGTGAAAGTTATTTCGTTTCTATTTTAGCATCTACAACTACAGACAGTTCTTTAATCACTACCTTAAAACACGCCCATTTGAAATGACTCATTTTTAATGAGAAAATCTCTTCGCGGTATCTTGCTCTGCTTCTACCAAGCTTATTTATACTTCTTTCACAAAATTTTCTGGCAGGTCTTACTAAAACCTCGTTTCGAGTCCTAGTGCATCTTTAAAACTCCCTTTGGTTTTTGTGTTAGCACTCGTAGTATACACTCACAGAAATACCCTAAGTAAACAAAAGCAACTTTGCACAACAAAACACAGCATTAAATTAGTTTTGTACCGCATTACATTTGGGTCGACTTTTCAATTTTGATAATTATCAAGCAACATATTTGATTTGTAAATTAAAATTTGCTTCACATTTATATTAGAGCACTAAATAATCACTTAAGAAGTAAAACTTGTTAAATTTTGCTAGAACGTTAAATTATAATGGGTGTACAAATAAGTTTCCGCCGTTTTCAAAAGATGTCACCACCGATAAGATAACATCGAAATTGTCAGCTGTAAAAAGTCGTATAGTATATGTTGACATCTGGCAACAGTATAACCTTTTAATACCTCTGACTTTTTGCTAGCATCACTTAGTTTTCATCGTGTTAAGATGTCAAGTTTTGAGCCAAATAAGCGTCATTTGCGGGAATTGCTAATTTACTTCTTTAATTTAAAGAAATATGCAGCTGAGGCGCATAAGCTACTCGTAAAATAGGTAATGTTAATTTGAGTGAGAGAAGTTGTCGGGAGTGGTTCCAGAAATTTAAAAGTGGTGATTTTGACGTGGAGGACAAAACACGTAGTGGAAGGCCCAAAGTGTATGATGACACAGAATTGGAAGCTTTACTGGAGGAAGATCCGTGCCAAACGCAAGAAGAACTTGCACAAGAGTTAGATGACTCAGCAAGCTATTTCACAACGTCTCAAGGCCCTGGGTATGGTTCAAAAGCAAAAATTGGGTTCCCGAACTGAAGCCAAAAGAGCTGAGCGTCGCTTATTCGCTTGCGAACAATTGCTCAAAAAAAATCGCAAAGTTTCTGCATCGAATCGTGACGGAGACGAAAATGGATCCACTACGACAACCCAAAGCGAGGAAGTCATGGGTAAGCCGGCATGCCTTACTTCAGGCCAAACATTCATGGCAAGAAGCTAATGCTGCCATTTGGTGGGATCAGCTTGGGTAATCTATTACGAACCTCCAACCTAATCAAACCGTCACCGGGGAACGTTACCAACAACAACTGATGCAATTGAGCCGAGCATTGAAGATTAAACGTCCACAATATGCCAAAAGGCATGATAAAGTCATTTTTCAGCATGACAACGCTCGGCCACACGTTGCAAAAATCGTAAAAGAAACGTTGGAAGGACTGAATTGGGTCCTACCCCACCCGCCGTATTCAACAGACATTGCTCCTTCAGATTACGACCTATTCCAGTCGATGACTCATGGTCTGGCTGAGCAGCACTTCACTTCTTACGAGGAATTGAAGAAATGGGTCGATTCGTGGATCGCCTCAAAAGACTAGCAATTTTTTAGACGGGGTATCCACTTGCTGCCCGAAAGATGGTCAAAAGTAATAGAAAGCGATGGGCAATATTTTGAATGACATTATTTGTACCTTTTTTTACAATAAATTCTTAATTGTTTATAAAAAAACGGCGGAAACTTATTTGTACACATATTATGACAAAAATTTTCTTTTATATTAGATATAATGTTATTCAATTTAAATACAAATAATTATTATATTAAAGTACACACATAACGCCAACAATTTTTCTTCTGTATAACTAGACCCCGCGGCACTAGCGCAGTTTTAATTAAGCCGAATTTAAAAAAGGAGATTCAAAGATAGGGATTTACCGGCATCCTCCGTTCTCATTTCAGATGCAGTCCGGAAGGCGAGATATCATTTCCGGGATTTGGAAGCACTTGCGGCGGAAGCTCCTCGGCAGGTATGGCCTACTTGAAGACGGCCCCTTACCCTGTTCCGGGCTTGGGTCTCCACGGACTTCCCGTCGATTCCCTGCACACCTCCATGGGCTACCCCGGAGGTAAATCTAATTTAGGCTTAGGTATATTTTCGCTTCTCATTGCTTCTGATGACTGCAGGTAACCAACGAAAGCAAAGGCGGGAGCGGACGACGTTCACGAGGGCGCAGCTGGATGTCCTGGAGGCGCTCTTCGCCAAGACGCGGTACCCCGACATCTTCATGAGGGAGGAGGTCGCCCTGAAAATTAATCTCCCGGAATCCAGAGTACAAGTAAGTGCCTACAAAGTTAAGTAATAGTAGCTAGCAATTAGGTAGTATTGATACACCGTGTCTTAACTCGTAATTTTACACAATGTTGGTCTTTAAGAATTTCTAGTAGCATTCAATTTATAAGTAACAGTTTCAGAAAAGCCAACTGTTTATGTTCAATTTGTAAATTATAAGTTTTTTTTATTATTATCGTAATTTATTACCAATCAGAACAGTTTACATTAAATTCGTTCTATGAGCTAATAGTTGGACTTGTGTTGACATGTGAAGGGTGGCACTCAATGGTGTTTGCCATTTTATTACAATATATTGTTTGACAAAAGAATTATAGATAACATATTACATATGTACATTAATCTGAGCTGTTAAGTTGTAATTAACTAATTTACAATAATTAATGTAATGGTGCTATTAAATCACACGGCCAGTTTCTTTTTAGTCGTTTAGATTGCCTGCCTTCTAGTTGCGGTTGGACGTTAACATTTGGATGTGATATCAGTTTGTTTTGATGTTTGGTTGCCATTTTCTCTATGACCTCTGTTACAAAGTGTATGTTTTGTTCTGTGAATTGTCTGGTTGGATACGAACCAAGGGGCGTTAACGATAGTACGTAGTGTTTTTGATTGAAAGCGTTGAATAATGTTGATGTTTGATTTGCATGAGCATCCCCACAGCTCTATACCGTAGGTCCACACCGGTTTTATAATTGCCTTGTAAATGAGGACTGCGTTTTCAATAGATAATGGTGTTTCCTTGCCTAATAACCAATACATTTTCCTGACTTTCAAATCCATTTTTTTTTCTTTTTATATTTTAATTATGTGTGTCTTCCAAGTTAGTCTGGAATCTAGGTGCATTCCTAGATATTTTGTTTCTGTGAGTTGTGGTACCGATGAGTTATTGAATGTGATCTGGGGCATTGTTGACGTCTTAATGTGAATATTACGTTTGCTGTCTTTGTCTCATTTACTTTAATATTCCATTTTTTTAGCCAATCTTCATCTAAGTAGATATATCCCTGGAGCAATTGGCTGGCTACCACGGGATCGTTGCTAATATGTCCGTGTCATCTGCGAAGGTTCCAATTAATGTACCTTCCATCTTGGGTATATCAGCGATGTACAGTATATAAAGCATGGGACCTAGCACGCTTCCCTGAGGAACGCCTGAATTGATACTATGTTTATTTTGTCTATTATGTGATGACACTGTTGAACGGTCGAATGTTCATGACGAAATCCAAATTGATGGCTAGATATCCAATTTCCTTCTTCATGTTCTGCACGTATTCTTTGGGGGAGAAGTTTTTCTAGCAATTTGGATAAAACTGGTAGAAGACTTATAGGTCGGTAGGATGAGCCTTCATTCGGTGGCTTTCAGCAATAATATAACTTCTGCTATTTTAAATTTCTTGGGCCAGTAGGGCAGGCGGAATACCGCATTAAATATTTTAGTAATTAGAATTAACCCTTTTTTGGGAAGCTCTTTCCGTATTTGTCTTGTTATTTTATCAGCTCCCGGTGCTTTATTATTTGCTAGCATATTTATTTCTTTTTTGACTTCATGCGACGAAACAGCTGAAATTGGAAGGCTAAGCTGTAGTGCTGAGTCAAGGTTGTACTCAATTTCTTTATTTGTGTCTGTAGAGTGAGGAGTGAAGACTTTTTTAAAATGATATGCAAATGTGTTAGCTTTCTCTTCGTCAGATCTGGCCCATTCCCTTGTTTCAGTTCGAACTGGAGGGATTGTAGTTTGTGGTCTTTTAAATCCTTTAGTTGCTCGCCAAATTGTATAGTCATTTTTGGATAGAGAAGAAAAGCATTAAATTTATCATTCCGGAATTCCTTTAACTTAGCTTTTAAGTTGTTCGTTAATCTGTTGTATTTGTTTCTATCCGTTGCGTTACGTGTTCTTTGCCAAGTAGACCTTGCTCTCCTTTTTCTGCTATTAATTTCTTGATTTCAATGAGAATGTTAATTATATTTTGGTGCTGCTCTATTTGGAGGGTGGAATACTTAGCCGCTTCTTGTTTGATTTCAGTTAAATAATTTTTAGCTCGATCTAACTCATCTGGTTCTTTTATTTTAATATTTAGGTTAACGTTTATTTCAATGTAGTTTCGAAAGGTATCCCAACGTGTGTATTTATTATATAACATACTACTACATTGTTTTATAATTACCGAAAAACTAATAGTCACAATAATGGGTGAATGATCCGAAGAGAAATCATAATTTGATTCTACAGTTGTATAATTTGGTGAAATACCGTTCGTGAGGCAGAAATCCAGCAAATCGGGTACTTTGTTGGGGTCGGTTGGCCAATAAGTGGGTTCCCCTGAAGAGAGACACCCAAAGTTATTTTCACTTATGCATTCATAAAGTTGCCTTTCTTTGGGAGTAACCAATCGCGAACCCCAATGGGTATGCTTAGAATTGAAGTCACCACCCGCTATAAACGATGATCCAAGTGTATGCAGAAACTGATAGAACTAAATGCTATTGATCTTGTGTTTTGCCGGACAGTATACCGCTTATATAACCAATGGTCGTAGTAACTTATTGACTTGAATGATTGTAGCTTGAATGCGATCTGCTTTGAATTTGTGGTAGTTCATGGTGCATTATGTTTTCCTTTATTAAGATTGCAATACCACCGTGGGCTGTTCCATCGGGATGCTCTGTATGATAAATTAAATATGTTAGGATTTTGACATGTGTGCTTGTTGTGTAGTGAGATTCTGAGATAAGCATTATATCAATACAATTTATTTTGAGGTAAATTTGAATTTCGTCTCTGTGTTGTTGAAGCCCATTGGAGTTCCATACAGCTATTCTTAGAAATTCCATCATTATGATGCCATTTTGTTTATAACTGTAGTCAGCATATTTAGGATAGTGCTATTTTGCTGAATTAGCTAGTAGAATAGATTTTTGAACTCATCTAGGAAATTTAGAAAAATTGATTCATTTCATGTTTGTGTATGATTTGGGTTGGATTTAAGGACTTGGCTATGCTGCTTGTTAATGGGAGAATGATATGAAGGAATTTGATTAGAGAGTGATGGGAATTGACTTTGATTTAAGGTTGGAGCTGCAGTTTTTCTGATGATTCCAGTATGTGGTGGAAATCTTCCAGGTTGGTATTTCTTTGCAGTTCTCTATAGACGGCGCATCCTTTGTAATTTGTCGTATGCGGACCTTCACACAGGACACACTTTGCTGGAGTTGTGTTGCTTTTAGTGCAAGTGGCGGTATTGTGGGCACCTCCGCATTTCACGCATGCATAAGGTTTATTACAGCAGGCTTTCATGTAATTGTATGCCTGACAACGTGAACACTGAATTGATTCTGTTTATCTCCTTGGAGGTTCTACGCTAATACTTGTATGGGGTAGGTGTTTCAGTTTATAAATGTCTTTATTATTTTCTGCCGGCTCTAACGTTAAAACCTGTTTCGGTTAGTTCTGCCTTTATATTCTCAATGGGAACCGAGTGATGAAAAGTACGTATGCGTATGCAGGTGGTTTTATTAGTGTGCGGTATGAGTCAGTTGTTTTAACGTTTACTTTAATAGAATTATTTACCATCGCTTTGCGAAATGACAAGGTTGAGATTTTTAAGCATATCCGAGAAATTTTTAACGCCGTGGATAAAGACAGGAGGTGGTTTTGGAGTATTTTCTTTTTGACTTTTATTTCCGTCTGTTTAATTTTATATCATTTCCACATCATTTTCTTGTGAAGCTAGTGATGCATATTTATTTGTAACATGAACGTCAGCCTTTGTTACAATATGATTTTCTTTGGGTTTCTTTTGTGATATCTTTCTTTTCTTATTTTTCTTACTTCTTGCCAAGAAATTTCATTTGCGGGTGTTTCAGATGCCGAATCTGATTGCAGTTCAATACATACGGAAGGTGAAGTGGTGTGGGTGGAAGTTGAGAATCGTTGCATTTGTGTTTGATATGGATTCATCAACGAGTTTCCATTATTTAAAACATAATTTGGTTGAATAAATGTATTGGGTACTTGCAATACTTGTTGCTGTTGATACTGATTTCCGTAATGGAGATAATTTGGTAGGAGATTAGGATTTAAGATTATGTTTGAGCTTAAATTTGTTGCCACAGCTCCACCGTGAGGGCCGGCGGGCTGCATGGCCTGACTTGATTCCATCCTCAACCATCTAGCAATTTGAGTTTACTTAGTGACCACGAACAGCAACAGCCTACAAATAAAATTTTGTGTAGATCCGTGTAGGTAGTTGCACTTATCTGCACAAAAGGCCAATTTTTAGTCGCAGTCCCAACGTTCACAACGTGATAACGCAGCGCACATCCAAACGCAGCACTCTTTAAACGCTCGAACCGAACTGTTATTATAATTAGAAATAAAACATAATCCCACAGATTATGTAAAAATTTTGCTTGGGCCTCTTTCGAATAGTCATTTAAATACTTATTCGGACAGTTGGAAATGGTATTAGAAAATGGGAAAATAATTATTTCAATTTTTAAAAGAAGACCCGACAACACAACTCAAGTTAACAGTACAATATTAATGAAGAAGACGATTGAACATTATAAATTATTGGGTTATGCAAAGGACTACCTACAAACCACATCCATTTAGGTCAGCACTATCATGCAAGGTAATCTCAGCAGTATACTTCTATTGTCCACCCTGGCATAGTCTAAAAAAAGATATCTTTGCAGACTTCTTCTCAAATATTGGTCACAAATTTACATCTGGAGGTGATTATAATTCTAAGGACACCTTATGGAGATGACGTCTTATTACTACAAAGGCCAAAGAAATTACCAAAGAGCTACAAGAGAAAAAATATCCAATCTTGTCAACGGATAACCCAACCTACTGACAAACAGACAATAACAAAATACCAAATTTGCTAAACTTATTTGTCACAAATGGCATTGCCTGCTTGTATATGGATATAGAATTTAACTACACCTGTCTTCGGATCACACGCCTGTAATAAAAACAATTGCCTCAAGAATCCCGTAGAGTTAGAAGAAGTTACAAACAAGCTAATTTCACTCCTACAAGAAGCAGCAAGCCATGCTACACCGAAATTGAAACTCCAAGAAAGATTTTCTAGCATTTCATTAATAAGAAAAACTAATCACTGAAAAAAGAAAAGCCAGAGCAATATGGCATCGGTATCACTTATCGGTAAACAAAACTACTTACAACCAATTAACCAACAAACCTAATCTTAACCGTTATGACAATTCAATATGGAAATCAATAAAAGCTTCCACAAAACCAAATTTAAGCTGACCCTCCAATCCACAAAGGTGGTCTCGTTTCTTAAGAAGTAACAAAGACAAGCCGATCTGTTTGCACAACACCGCTGAAGTATTTAGCCTTCAAGATGCTGTACCAACACAAGAAATGATTACATGATTAGAAAGTCTTACAGAAACTCCTGCTCTCATAAAATAATTACTCCTAAACAAATTAAAAACGAAATCGACCATTTAAATGTCAGAAAATCACTTGGACCTGACCAAATCACACAAAAAATGTTAAAAAAACTCTCTAGGAAACACTGTATTTCTAAATATATATTCAATGGAATTATCCGTCTACACTATTGGCCTCTTCAACTGAAAGTTGCTGAAGTAATTCTAATAGCCAAACTTAGTAAAAATTTACACCAAATCTCCTCATACAAGTCTTTTATCTACCATTTCCAAGCTCCTAGAAAAACTTTTACTTCACCGAATCAGTCCTCTCCTAAATGTTATTCCTGATAATCAGTACAAACAATAAACAAACCACTGGAAGACAAAAATATTCCACATTTATACTTCAGATAGAAGCCAGACATTCGATAAGGCATAGCACGCTGGTCTCCTATACAAAATTGAGCAAATACTTCCATTCTACTTTACACTCCTTAAATCTTACTTGGCTGATCGTTATTTTTTCCATCCAGGCTGGGGTACCACTGAGCAGTGTATTGGGCCCTTTGCTTTATCTACTCTATACACCCGATATACCTACTACACCCAATATCATAATCTAAACTTTTCAGATGATACAAGCATACTTCCAAGCCATGTAGATCCAATATTCATATGCGCAAAGGCACCTACATCTTATGCAATATCGGACTAATAATACTCTCACACGAGTAATAAGTAAATTGTTTATAATTTATAATTTTATAACATGTCATTGGGGATCCG
>JARFIY010000206.1:0-24141 GCA_036346155.1 Sinelater perroti
CTTGAATATTTAATTTACTTTTGAATATTTCTCAAACTTGTCAATTTTAACTGTTGCGTTTACTTCCACCTAATTCTCTCTGTTTCGCCTTTGCCTTGTTCTCTTTATTACATTTGAAGTACTAGAAGTGATCCAAAAATTGAATTTAACTTCTTTAACACACTTTCTTAGCCCGAATAATTCTGGAAACGCATCTCATTTGGTTTATTACCTTTTAATATTTGTTTAAGTGACCAGATTTTTTCCCAACTTTGTTTTATTCTTCTGTCTACTTCTTTGGTTTCTTTTTCTTCAAATGATATTATTTGTCCCACGTACGTTTCTTCTTTTTTGTGTGGTATTTGTTGATTTCCGATTGTAATATTGTACTCTTCTCTATTAGTGAGAATTTTTGTCTCGTTACTGTTTATTTTTAGGCCAATTGTTTGGCATGCTTCGTGTAGTTCATTAAGCATTGTTTGTAATTCTTTTCCACTTTTTGCTTTTAGCAAGACATCATCCGTGAACCTAAGGTTTGATAGAAACTATCCTTTTATAAAAATTCCCTTCTTAAATAGATTTCGTTAAATAGATACAGAGGGTAAAGGGTCTTCCCATAGAACCCTTTCAGTAATAATTAAAAACGTTCCACCCTCATTAACTGAATCAGACATTCTTGAAGAACTCACATCTTATAAGCTACCAATTATACGGATCACCAGATTACTCAATAAAGATAAAGCACCGATACCAGTCTGTGCAGTCGTTCTCACCGCAGATGAAAAAGCAAACGAAATCTTTAACATCACCAAATTATTTCACTCAATAGTTACCGTAGAACCTCGAAGGCACAGTAATAAAACCCCTCAATGTCATAGATCCCAGCGCATTGGGCGCACTAAAAATTACTGTCGTCTTGAACCACAATGTGTCAAATGCAAAGGCAACCACTTATATATAAATTGCGATAAACCGCCCAAAGAGCCTCCCATATGTACCAACTGCGGGAAAAATTACCCAGCTAACTTCAGAGGCTGTAAATATTTCACTGAGTCAGTGAACTATCAAGACAAACGCCGTCGAAACGAAGCTCGCAAAACAACAGGAACTCAGAACCACTATCCACCCGTAAACAACATGGAAAATTTTCCCAATCTTCCTCGTAATATACCGCAAACTAACTCATCACCATGGCAATCTAGAACAAACACCTCAATACCTGAAACGTAATCTTTACTTAATACTCTATTATATATCATCATTTCTCTTAAATCTAATCCAACCCTATATCGAACAAATTAAGCAATGCATTTTATCTAATCTTTTACCCTCTCTGTTTAATGGACCCTAAAATCAACACAATTTCTCAAATAAAAATCCTAAATTGGAACGCAAACGGCATCAAAATTCAACTAAAATTATTTAAGTCCTTTTTGACAAGGCATTCCATTGTCCTATCCCGGAACTAATCTTCAAACCAACGTCACCCAAGGAACTTGCTTTCATTATCAAAACTCTGTCAATCAAGAAATCGCCGGGCAATGACAAGATAACCAATATCGTATTGAAAAAACTCACCAAGAAAGCATTAGCGTATTTGACAACAACATTCAACGCTTGTCTACGGATAGGTTACTTCCCAAACATATGGAAACATGCAATCATTCTTATGTTCCCAAAACCGGGGAAGGATAAGAAAGATATCAGAAGCTATAGACCCATTAGTTTATTATCAACTATTTCGAAACTGCTAGAAAAAGTCATCCATTCTCGACTAAATGACGAAGTTTCTACCAGCTTATCAATTTGGCTTTAGAGATGGTCATTCCACCTGCCATCAATTACAGCGCGTTACGGAAACAATTGAAAGAGGTTACGAATCCAAACAATACACAGTAACTTTGTTTGTCGACATAGCTCAAGCTTTTGACCGCGTGTGGATCAACGGCCTAAAATATAAAATCTTACAACTTCAACTACCCAATTACATCAAATCCGTACTTTTCTTCTTTCTTGATAATCGCACGTCCTTATCTGCCATCAAAAACATACAAGCAGGGGTCCCTCAGGGCAATATCTTAGGCCCAATTCTTTTCAATATCTACATGCGGGACCTCCCTACCATCAACGCTGACCTTGCGTTATATGCAGACGACACAGTCATAATAACCAAAGACGAAAGCCTAGAAGTGGCTATCTCAGAACTGCAAAAAGCCAGCGCTATCCTTAGTAGGTGGTTCAAGAATTGGAACCTATCCATCAATTATGACAAATGCGCCACAAAAATTTTCACATTAAGAGGATTTAATAACCCTTCAGAAATAAAATTAACGGACACTCCATTCAGTGGAACGCCACCAACAAACCCGTTAAATACTTAGGTATATATCTTGACACCAAGCTCACCTGGAATACCATGTCCTCAAAAAATTAAACGAAGGACATACGAGACTAATCCAACTTTACCCACTGCTAAACCGCAAGTCCACCTTGCTTACTCAATGTACCACTATCCTGTACAAATCACTGTTACGACCATTAATCCTCTATGTGTGTGTCATATGGGGCAACACATCCAAAACGAATCTTCGCAGAATCCAAGTATTCCAAAACAAAAACCTGAGAATCGCTGTCAACGGTCCCTGGTTCATCACAAACCAACAGCTACACTACGAACTGGGTATTCCCACAATTGAGCAGCATATAGCGAAACTTACTAAAAAATTTCATGCCAATCTCACCAACTGCAGTGGTGCACCTTGCTACACACTGGGACAACGAGGCTTCCATGCAAGGCTAAAACGAAAACTACCCCAAGATATATTTCTCAATGACTATACTGATGATAATTAACACAAGTGGTCGATTCTAAATCTAGTGTTCTCATAGTGCAAAGTAAACAATAATAAAACTTTCTTGCGGTCATACCGCTTATGCTATTCAACATATATTATGTATTACATACTTTGTTATCAATGTCTTGTATAACAGTGTAAATTGTTGAGCAGGCAAATTCCTAATAAAAAAAAAGTTGTTGGTTTATTACAGTTAAAGTTTAAGTTCAACCCTCATTTTTAGAATCACACGTTCAAAAACTTTGAAAAAAATATGTTACGTAATCAGTAACACTTCACACCATATTTTTTTTTGTTATAATCTGACCTGTTTTTGGAAAATATAAAAAAAATCAAAAAAATGATTTTTCCCAATTTGTTTGAATTGTAATGGAAAACTTATTGTAATTCTATTTACGAAATGTTGTTATGATACTACATAATATTAAAAAAAGTAGTCACACATGACCCGAGCACCTCAGTACGTGGAATTTAAGCACGGATAGGAGTCCCTAAAAGTACAGCACATCGAATTTTACAGAAGATTTAGGACTTGCGTTGTGGCTGAAGACAAACAATTTGAACATTTTTTATGAATTAAATAAAATTTTGATTCCAGTAATTGAATTTTATTTAAAACTTAAAAGGATAAATGAATCACTACTTGATGACCCGTGATACCCTTATCCTGGTAGTGGTTCTTTTATTAATTCAAACTTATATCTTAGAACTAGGGACGTAGAGAAAGCCTAGAGTGCATTAGAAGCATATTAACTAAGTAAAAAGAATTAGCTGAGATCGGATTTCTTAAGAAAAAAAAATATTTTTTTCTTATTTAAGAATTAATTTAGCAAGTGTTATACCATTTTGAAATCTGGCCTAAATGCGCCAACTTTTAAAGTCACTTGCGAAAATAGCGTTGTACATTTTCTTTCAGTACGGTCAGTTAAAGTTGGGCGATGTAATAATTTTGAGTGCACGGTTGGGTAACAAAAATGATATTTTCTTTAAACCTGAGGCAGTTGTGTTTTAATTTTAGACTGCAATTACAGAAGGGTTGTTCAGGGTTACATCCCACACAAAAAAATGAAGAACAATAAAGATTTGTAGTTACAGTACATGAAAGATCATCACAGGGTGTCAATATTTTCAATTTTTTTTTGAATGCCTATAATTTTAAAAGTACAAGCGTGCGTGCGCGCGCGCGTGTGTGTGTGTGCGTGCGTGCATGCGTGTGTGTGAATAATGTACGAAAAAGAACTCAAAATTACCTGGATGATACCTGGGAAAGCAGATGAGAACAAAATACAGAAGCTAGACAACAGAATGGGACAACATAAAAACAGTAGTACTAGAAACAACAGATAGAATAAAAGTTCCATGGAAAACAATCTATATATATATATATATATATATATATATATATATATATATATATATATATATATATCAATCTTAGCGTTGAAGTCTCCTATTATTATTAACGAATTCGTTTCTAGGTACTTCTTCACAAGTTGTCTCTACTTTCCTATAGAATTCCGACATCTCTTCATTACTTGCTTCTTCAGCGGCGGCGTAGGCGTTTACTATCGATATGTCAGCTTTTTTGCTTTCTATTCTTAAGTAAGACATTATTTTGTCTCTGGTTGCCTCCAGTTTCATTTCTTCCACTTTTTTTCTTCAGCGTCAAACAGTTTAAAATCTTTCTTTGTAACTTCTCCTTCGTTTTGCCATCTTATTTCTTGGAGCGCCAAAAATTAATTCGGTCCGTTTTTTGGTGTAAAAATGCATTTATTTCAAACATAATATAAACAAACAGATTAATCAAAGTATTGTCCATTGCTGACTACTACATTTTCCCACCTCTCAGGCAATTTTCGAATTTTATCTCGAAAAAATATTTCGTTTTTTGAGGCGATCCCCGTTTGGAACCAATTTTCGATTTCTCCGAAAGAAGTGAGTCGGTGACTTGCCAAATTGTGCTACATCCGTCGGAACAATCAGTACCAGAATATACGACGAATACGGCGGGTGCGGTAAAACATCCCACTTGAGCGTTTTTAAATAATTTTTCACGACTTGTGCGACATGAGACCGAGCGTTATCATGCAAAAGAATAACTTTCTTCTTTTTTTCCTCGTATTCTGGCCTTTTTTTCTCGTAATGCCCGGCTTAAACGAAAACAATTTCAGTTTATACCAATCGCCTGTAATGGAATCACCAGATTTTAGCAGCTCATAATATACAACACCCCTTTGGTCTCACCAGATACACAACATGACCTTCGAACCATGAATATTCGGCTTTGGTGTTGATGTTCAGGTCGATGGCAACGATTGATCGGGCTTAGCGTAGTATTTTTTCTTCTTGAGATTATCGTAGAATATCCACTTCTCATCCTCAGTCACAATCCGATGCAAAAAACCCTTTCTTTTTTTGCCTTTGAAGCAGCTGCTTGCAAGTGAAAAACCGCCTTTTAGCGTCTCTCGGTTTCAATTCATAAGACACCCAATTGCTTTGCTTGTGAATCATGCCCATGGATTTTAATCGTACTGAAACTGCTTGTTGTGTCACTCCCAATGATTCTGCAAGCTCTTTTGCGTTTGATTCGGATCTTCATCGCGCAACGCCTTTAATTTTGTGATTTCGAATTTTTTTGGCTGTCCAGGGCAAGGCTTCTCTTCAACACTAAAATCACAATCCTTGAAACGTCGAAACCATTGATGATCCATGATTTATCAGTTGGAGCATTATCACCGTAAACTTCCACAAGCATTCTATGCGCTTCGCCTGCACTTTTCTTCCAATTAAAACAGAAAAGTAAAACTTCCCGCAAATGCTGCTTAGTTACCAAAAATTTTGACATTTTTAACACAATAAAAAATATGTGTTTTGTATAAAACTCAAAGCTGTATATTATTCACAAATGTATAACCTCTCTGAAATCACCATTCGTTAGGAAACAATCAAATTCATTGTATCTAGGAATGTATTTATAATACTTTAAAGGGTAAAGTACCTTTAACTGTCGAGCAGAAAAAGAAGCTCCGTCGTCACAGAAGCATCTTGAGAAAGTTGGTAAAACCGGAAGATTGCTGTTGAAAAAGAGAAAATTATTGCAAAAAAAATGAAATGTCCAATAAAATAAAAAACGTACTGAGTTTTGCTGCTAATTTATCAGCTTTCCTTCTTTACCCCCCCCCCCCTTGGGGTGTGTGGGTGGGGTTATGGAGCCGAGTACATCGAAATCTAGTTCGTCGGTGGTAATAATGGTAAAAGGAGCGAAACCCGCCATTCTTTGTCAACTATCGAAGATTGAACGGTCCCTCATCCACGAAACCCTGTATGACCGCGAACGTACTCTCGACTCTGGATTGTAAGTTCGGCTATTGGTAGGTGTCCGTCAATCCAGCGTTGCGTCCCCTAACCTTCTAAAATTTCCGATGAGGCCGCATACCAATTTTAGGTGATGGCATTCGGACCAACAAACGCTCCAGCAACGTTTTAAAAAATTATTTATGTGATATGCGTGTTCACGCTTGTACATTTGGATGATGTAGTGGTGTACTCGCGGAATTGCTACATCAATTGCGGCTGTCGCTCGAGAAGTGCGCGTTCGAGATAGAATTAGTGACCTAACCGAAACAATCCCTCTTTGAACATTTAGAGGCGCTACGGTCTATGAACGTGCTTAACATATTCCGATGCTCCGAGCTCCAAGTGCTCCTGACTGGCCTTCCAACAGTCGCATTACCCAACCATTGGACTTTCAGATTTTTAGAAACAATTTGTCCTCTGGTCGGACATCAGTGGGATCTGCATGACCCCCGTACTTTATCAGGAAACCGAAAAAGGGCGGCGTATGGTCAGTTATGGTAGCTTCCGGCTCTGACCCACCGAGACACGCTACAACGAACTGGAGTACCTCGCCGTGGTAATGACCACTAAGCAATACATGCCCTACCTGAAGCATAGACCTTTCGCCCTGTGCACCGTCATCCGATCACTGCAATTGTTTCAGAAGTTCACGTTCACGGTCCAACACTGGCGAGACAGAAGCGGTTACCGTACCCAAGGCCAACACCGAAGCAGTAACGACATGGTTAGAGAAGGCCATGTTTCAGTAGTTTGGGTACCCAAGGGCCGTGCTAACCGACAACGGAGCGCAATGTACATTCGTGGGGTAGGACGCCAATAGGGATTCCTACACTGGACCAACGCAATCTTTCACTAGCAGGCGAATTCATTGAAATGCCGAAAGTGAGCCACCATGCAACATCGAGCACGATTCCAACAGCCTTTTTTGTTTCACATTGCTGCGGATATAAAATTCCATTATCTAGGGAATAGATTACAGACACTAACGACAGCAATGCAAACGAAGAGAGAAAACGTAATATCAGCGGACATGGCGCTTAGAATCTTTTAGCTAGTACCCAGGTCCTTTACAAAAATGTTTAACCCGGGATTGATTCGTTCCGTCTCTGCCTACCACAGAGACCTCTCTCACCAAAAAAGGTTACCGAGGCATTACCCCTTTGATGGAGGCGAACAAAGTCCCTTTCATATATACGCTCTGTCGAACGAAAATCATTACGCACGGTAACTGACATCGTCTCAAAAGAGGAAGTCAAAGCGGATCTCCTTGAGTACCCATATTTTCTAAGAGATAAGGGCTGGTGACCCGCAATACATAGCCTCTCCCAACCAAATGCCAACTTCACCTTTACGTGGTGTCCCTTCTTAACACTAACAAGGTTATAGCGACCGAGCATCGGCATAATAACAGTACCTACCACTGAGGAAGAGGAGAAATACTCTTTTCCCCCACGCAAACATCGGCGAAAGTGGCCAGTGCCTTGGACCTAAGGTGGCAGGCCCACCATGGCAATCGGAGGCGTGGACCAATAACTTGCTAACACCTTAAATACCAATATTATTACCAAAACTAAAAGAGGCAGACAGACGGACAAACTATTGACGACTTTTGACCCGAAAAGGAAATACCGAATTGGATTTTGGAATGTTCGCACATTACTACAAACAGGGAAACTACATCAGGCAACTGCAGAGATGGATATATTAGGTACCAGCGAAGTCAGGTGGAACGAGTTCAAAGACCTAAAAATGCCCAATGACTTGACATTCCTCTATTCTGGAAGAGCAAACGAAAACGACGAATAATACCGTGTTATACACAGCAGACATTGAAGCCAAACAACAATTCTATGCCCAACTACAAAACGCAATAGATAAAATAAAAAAGAAAGACATCATCCTGATAATGGGAGATCTAAATGCGCAAGAGATTAAATATAACACAGGACTAAAACAAATAATGGGCAAACAGGGTTTAGGCGATAAAAACGAAAATGGGGAATTCCTCATAGACTGGTGCGCCGAAAATAAAATGGTAATATGAGGGACGTTATTTTCCCCACAAAGAAATCCTCAAAGCGTCATCGATTGCTCCAGATCAGAGAACACAGACCCAGATCGACCATTTTGTCATACAAAAAGAGAGGAGCTGATACAGGCAACGACTACTGCCTGATGATAGCGAGCATAAGAAATAAAATAAAAGCAGCGAAACAGAAATTCGCACAACAATTAGAAAAGTAGAAAATATGACCTAAACAAGCTAAAAGACAACGCAAAGAAGACTGAATTCAGAATTAAACTAAGAAACAAATTTCAATAATTACAAAATCTAGAAGAGGCAAGCATAGACGAACACTGGTCGAAAATTAAAGATAAGTGTAACAGAGTAATAAAAATCTGGTGTGAACATCACACGACTTTCCTTATCCTATTATTTGGGTAATTCTGGCAAAAATTCTGAGCTTCAATTTTTTTTTCGAGTTCCTATTTTTACTTTTACTTTAAATTCATGTTTATCTTGTGATAACAAATCATTTTTATTCTCATGAATTTTTTGTATCTTCAACCGTTTAGATTCGCGACCGATTTTGCGACCTTGCGACCAAACGGTTCGGTCGATTTTTACCGAAGGATGTACAATAGCCATTGAACTACAGAAAAGAAGGGACGCGGTCAAAACAAAGAAGGCCACTCTTCAACCAAGACAAATTGTCTCAAACACAGTAAAGCCTGGGATATCGTATGCCCAGTGCGCACAACAAAAGACAGCCGAACCAACACCTACCCCATCGACAACTGAACCATCTATGATGCAGCTTATGCAGAATATGATGGATACATTAAATCGAGTCAATGCAAGACTCGATAGATTAGAAGCCAGGAGCACTGGTGCTATACCAAAGACAAAATAAACTATGGACCAAAAAGATCTACGTATTGCTACCTGGAATGCCAATGGCATTCTAAACAAAAAACATGACCTCGAAGTCTTTCTAAATACCCAACGCATTGATGTCTGCCTCATATCAGAGACACGTATGACAAATCAATCATACATCAAAATAAGAGGATACGAAACATATCGTACCATGCATCCAGATAATCAAGCCAGGGGTGGTAGTGCAATCATAATAAAAGAAGCACTCAATCACTATGAAGAACGCCAATTGCAAAAAGTTGATATTCAACTAACAGTGGTTGGAATTAAATCAACAAAACAAACAATAAAGATCTGGTGTAAACATCACACAACCTTCCTTAACCTATTATTATATATTATACTTACCGGGTCCATCGTCTCGGCCCTGCGCTGCTCTCGTCCCGGAACTTGTTATTTTAAAAAAGGACGAGGCGCGAGTCCAACACTCGAAAGCTAATTAAAATAAACAGTACAAGACAATAATTGACTCGTACGTAAAATTTTGCTACGTCACTGAAGGTAACCGTGCGAGCTCGGTCGCACGGCCTTCCCTATTATCGCCTGCGTGCTCCCTCCTAGCGGCCAAGCGCTCCCACCCCGTCCTCCCGCAATAGGCTCGGTAGCTCACCGAGCGCGCTGTGATTGGTCCGTTTAATTAATTTTTAATCGGCTATAACTTATTTATTTGACCTCGGATCAAAAAATTTCATTGTAATTTTTTGTTCGTCTGGGTTTAATCTACTCGGTAATATAAATTTCCCGAAACATTTTATGAACAGCCAGTATATTAAAAATCCTGAGCTTCAATTTTTTTCCGAGTTCCTATTTTACCAACTTTTATTTTAAATTCATGTTTATCTCATGATAACAAATCATTTTCATTCTCATACATTTTTTGTATCTTCAACCGTTTAGATGCGCGACCTTGCGACCAAACCACTCGGCCGATTTTTACCAAAAGCTTCGCATTGCGTCCCCTACCTACAAGTAACTTGCATACCAAATTTCAAGTCTCTAGCTCTTACGGTTCTAGAGATATCCAGTTTACTGACAGACCGACAGACACACGAACCAATGGCCCAAACCAACTTTTTTGGTGTCCTGAGGCTATAATTCGTCCAAAAATGTAAAAAAGTGGGTAGGTCAAATTTCCGCCGGTTACATTAATTTCCTTATTATAGGATAAGGAAAGTAAAAAAGGTATTGGGATTCAAACCTGGAAGAAAACAGAAGAAAGAAGAAACATCAAAGTAAAAACGATAGCTTCCACAAACGTCGAGACAAAACTTGAAATCCAGACCCAATACAAACTCAAAGATCGAGAAGTCAAGCGCAAGAACAGACCGAAGAAGATGGACGGAAGAATTAGCAAAGAGAGCCGAAAACACGGGAAAAGAAGGCAACATAAAGAAAGTATGCAACATCACGAAAGAAGCTCCTAAAGAATAGACCGATAAGGAACAAAGGACAACTCCTAACCAAAAAAGATAAAGAATTTGAACGATGGAGAGAAAACTTCACAGAAATGCTAAGCCAAATAGACGAACCAGTTGAAGAGGAATAAGAAGAAGAACAGAATTCCGAAGTAAGAGTTAGGGAAGCACCAGAGGAAGCAATAAGAATGGGAGCACTTTCAAAATTAGAAGTCAGACAAGCAATTCAATACCAAAAAAAAATGGAAAAACGGAAGGAATCGACAATATCGCACCAGAAATCCTGAAATAAGAAACAGAAATAACGGTGGACATACTACCCCCATTTGTCAAGATATAGCGAAGCAACACAATACCTGAAGAATGGAAAAAATGACTTCTAGTAAAGGTTCCAAAAGAAGAAGATATCACCAATTGTAGAAACTGGAGAGGAATTACCCTACTCTTGATGCCAAGCAAAGCATTCTCCAGGGTACTGCTAAACAGAATAAGAATGAGAGTAGAAAATCGGTTACGAAGAGAACAAGCAGGCTTCCGCAGCATTAGATCCTGCATAGACCAAATAAATACACTGCGCATTATAATACAACAGAGCGCAGAATATGTAGTCAAATTGTATTTACTATTTGTCGACTTTGAAAAAGCGTTTGACCTTGTAAACAGGGAGAAAATGTGGGAAAATATGGAATACCTACAAACATACAAAACTTGATATAGCAAACATATGAAGGACACACGTGTCAAGTAATACTTCTTAATCCTGTCCTCTTGTACCATTATTGGTCGAGGATCAAGTAATACATGAGGGTAAATTATCGGAACCTATACAAGTGGAGCTAGGAGTCAAACAAGGCTGTATCCTATCCCCAATAGTGTTCCTAATGGTCATAGACAAAGCAGTAAAAAATGAGGGAAACGGAATAAACTGGAACCTCACAGAACAACTAGAAGGCTTGGACTTCGTAGATGATATCTGCGTACTGTCCCCCACCTACAAACACATGCAACTAAAACTAAATAGAATAGTGGAAAGAGGAAGAACCGCTGGTTTAAAGATCAATAACACAAAGACCAAATCACTTGGAACTTTGTTTTATATAAATAACATTGAAATAGAAGAGGTAAACAAATTCACATATCTGGGCAGTGTACTGATGAGTACAAGCAGAACATAAGAAGACGTCAAAGCACGCGTACTAAAAGCAAATGGAGCTTTCATACAACTCTACCCACTATGGAAAATAGAAATATCAATAAAAGCTAAACTTAAATTTTTTTAAAGCAATCTAAAATTCGTCGTATTGCATGGCATTGAAACATGGAAAACCACCAGGTTTTTATAAAGAAATCTTTCAGGAGAATATATAAAATTTACTGGCCAAACACCATCACAAATGGTGACCTAAGGGAAAGAGCACAATAACACCTATAAATGCTCAAATAAAGAAACGAAAATGGAACTGGATCGGACACACTAAGAAAAGATCAACAGCAATTGAAAGATAACCACTGAATTGGAATCTACAGGGCAAATGCCAAATAGGAAGGTTCAAAATGAGCTAGAGAAGAACGATAGAGGTAGAGATCAGAAAAACTAAGATAACGTGGAGAGAAAATAGCCAAGAACAGAGTCAGAAGCCCTATCTTCCGAAGCGGAATGAAGGGAAATAAGTCGGTAAGTCGTGTTTTTTATAGGTCTTAAACAAAGCGAAAACAAAATAAAAATATTTATAACATAAAAATACTAATATGACATTGTTGTCTTCAGAACATCACATCTTAAAAGAAGTATCCAAGTGTCTGTGATATGCATACACAAAGAATTTCTGTCAGATGAATATATGATGATGTATAAAATGTATGAGTATTATTATCACACTACAGAACGTACATGGAAAGCAAAGAACAACGCAGTAAAATGTGTAAAAATATTAAGAGAATCATTCGGCTAACTATCAGGGCTGCACAGTATACTCACAATTACAGCAGGAATTACATTTCAAATTAAGGCAAAAAATGACATACAAGAGCAAAGTATTAATGCTCAGTATAACCTATGCAAAAATCAAAACAACTATAATAGCAAATAATCACGTCCGATGATATAATCTCAACATTCAAATAAAATAGCAGTCTACGATGAAAGATGTGGTTGTACAAATGGAAACTAATAAATCTTATTACTGCACCGATAAATAAAACAAATAATTCATGGTACAGACCATCAAAATTGCACTATGGAATCCTAACGGTCTGTGCCAGCATGCACATAAAATGCAATATATCTACCATACTACCAATAACAGAGACCATACAGATGAAACTGCACACAGAGGCATAGCTACACTAATAAATAATAAAATTAAACACCATGAATTACCAAAATATAATGAATAACGCATACTATAAAATCTAGTCTTAGAGAAATACAGGAAAAACAGCAAAAGTCAAGATTGCATTGGTATATTATCCACCAAAGCATAACATTAACAAGGAGGACTAGCAGATTTTCCAACACTGTAGGAAGTAGCTTCCTAGCTGGAAAAGACTATAATTCTAAAAATCAGACAACGCGGCTCTTGAGTAAATAAAACAAAGAGGGGTCAACTTATTGGTCCTCAGACCTATGAATAAATCCTGATCTACTAAACTTCTGTATAATCAAAGGTATTAATCCTAAGAGTTGCAATACAAAATCACGTTTTCATCTGATCATTCACCCATAATAGTACAAATGCGTTCTGAGATACTACCAAACTAAAAAGTATCAAACCCTTAACACAGAAAAAAAACATATTGGGATCTATTTATAGACTAGACCAAGAAATTAAATTAGAAGTACCATTTAAGACGTCATTGGAAATTGACCAAACCATAAAAACACTAACAAAAAACAACTCCGGAGAACGACTCATAAAATAAAAGATTGTACTTTCATTCTAGGAGTCCCAAATTAAGGAGAATAGACGGGCAAGGAAAAGATGGCAACTTACTAGAACAATGGAAAACAAAACTGCGTTTAAAAAAAGCAATAGCAAAGCTAAAGACATCGATAAGCCAACTAAAGAAGATAAAATGATCCCAGCAAACAATACCATTGATCAAAAAACGAAACAATGATTGTACAAGAAGAACAATAAAGAAGGCACAAGCCTTTAAGGAACGCTTAGCAATAGAATCAGCTAGAGCAGAGTACGATGAAATTGAGGAATTCCTTGATGCATCTAACCTGACGTATCCTCTAATGGCAATAATTAAAATGCAAGAAGTTAATTACACCAGTGATTCAATGGTTGAGATGCATACTCCAAGAAACATGCAAAGAGGAACAAACCTCAAAAAAATTAAAGAAGAATATTATAATACCCATTTACAAAAAAAGCGAATCTACTAGTTGTGATTACTATAGGGCAATTATCTATCTCCTGTAGCACGGAAACTCTATACTAGTATAATATAGAAGGCTCAGAAAAAAAATAGAAGATAAAGTAGAAGAACAAGCGGCATTTCGACCACATATATACCCTAAGAGCCATAATAGAAAAGACTAGATAAGAACAAGGAACTATACATAGCATTCCTCGATCTGAAGGCAGCATTTGATCTAGACCCACAAAAATACATTTGGAAAGCCATTAAAAACTGTAAATAAGCAAAAAACTCGAAAAAATGTCAAAGCACTACATAGGATAATGTACATAGACAAAATAAGAATATTCGGAAAAGTTATTGAGATGTTCCATATGAAAAGGGGCATCAAACAAAGTGATAACTTAAGTCCCCTTCTATTCATACTATATGTGAACAATATACACAAAACATATAAAAGAGAAACATAGTACTAGAATACCACAACCTAAACCAAGTGAAGTTACAAGATCTGCTATATGCAAACAATATACTGCTAATGGCAAGAAATCCTGAACAACTAGAGAGAAACATCAACATATGGCAGAAACATCTACAGGAAAAGGGGACGGAAATAAATATACAAAAAAGCAATATTAAAAACAACGGTAGAGCGTCAATACAAATAAACCAGAAAACACTAGAATACGTGGACTTGTACGAATACCTAGGAATGATGGTTAATAAAGATGGTAAGATACATTTAAAAACAGAATAGGTAAACGCAACAACAAACCTACACACCCACCCTATTATATGAATCCGAAACCGTCACAATGCTAGACAAACATAGATTAAGTGTGACAGCCACAGAAATGTAATACCTTCGACACGTGATGAGTAAAACAAAATGAGACAGGGTCAGAAATAGAGATGTAACAGAAGAACTAGAACTAAGACCAATATTAGAGAAAATAGAATACACATTTACAATGGTATTAATACCTGAACCGCATGAAAAACACCAGATACCCAAAGAAAGTTTTTGATATGAAAACTGACGGAAACAGCAAAAACGAGACCAAGGAAAGAATGGGTGGACAATATCAACGAAATAACAGAAAAAGGAAAAACAAAAGAACAAATCCGGATCTTATCCAGAAATAGACAAGAATTTAAGAATTGGCTTAATACCCCAATACCATAATGGTAGGAGGAGAGGAAGTAAAGCAAAGAAATTCTATGAATCTTCAAGCAAATTTAGATAAAACAAATTTTATTAAAAAAGTGGTGCGTTATGGCCAATCAGGAAAAATCAATCCACGTAACTTTTACTTTGAAGTGAGATACATGTTTCCCCAGTCACATTCAATAATCGTTAATTTGGACATACAGAGTAAAGTACAATATTATAAATGCACCATGGTATGTGACAAACGCGGTAATGCATGCCTATAGTGCGTGAAGAAATTGAACGCTTCATTAAAAATTATAGTAAACGTGTCAAACTGCATCCAAACAAGTTAGCAACTCGTTTGATGGACAAACGAGATGAACTTACGTGATTAAAATGTTTTAAATCCTGTGTTATAACTTATTTAATTAGATAATTAAGTGATTAAAAAAAGAAGAACTCCATTGGAATCTTCTGTGTGTGTGTGTGTGCGTGCGTGTGTGCGCGTGTGTGCGCGCGCGCGCGCGCGAATGTGTGTGCGTGTGTGTGTGTGTGTGTGAGTGAGAGAGAGAGTGCGTGCGTGCGTGCGTGCGTGTGTGTGTGTCATTCAATCTTTAAATCACACAAAATACTTCTTATCTCTGCGCAGATTGTATGATCAAATGCAGTCAAAAAAAGAAGACAAAAACCACTAAAGCAGAATCAATTTAACAAATCAACCAAAACAATTAAATCAATTAGTACAAGACAAGACAATTTGTAAAGGTGATTAAAAGCCCAAGAGAAAAGGTTACTATTTCTAGAAAGAGAGCAGTAATAAACAATATAATTTTTCATGGAGTTAAAGCGAAAATAAACGATCATAATGACTTGGAGCAAATTACATGGACAGTCTGAAAAGTTTTGGACCTAATTTAATTTTATTTTTCAACATAGTCTTCTTTTAAGTCGATACACTTTTTCCAGCAATGCTCCAATCTCTGTAACCCGTCCAACTAGTATTTGACATCTTGCTCTGCAAAATAGGCATCTACGGTTGCGATGACGTTGTTTAATGAAAATCTGTCATCCGAGCCTAACTTTGAGCTTAAGAAACAAAACATCATCTACAGTGATATATCAACGCAAAAAAATCCGACTCATTTCGCTGAAACCGTTTAAGCAGGGCCTTGAAAATGTTCATTTGAATGCATTTTTGGTTCAAAGTGAGGAAGCGCGGGACCCAATGCGCGAACAGCTTTCTCATGCCCGATTCTTTAGTCAATATATGATAAACTAGTTCTTCCGATATAGCCATAGCCTCTGCTATCTCTCTAACCTTGATTCGTCCAGTACCATTTGGTGAACTTTATCAATGTTATCGGTGAGATTGCAGTTATTGGCCGTTCCAAAAGCTCATCATCAGCCCTTAAATTCAGTTGCCCATCTTTCCTCGTGGTGGATGTTGGGACAGAGTCCCCTCGTCTAACTCGGCTTTGATTTGCATAGGCGTATTGCCTTTCAAATGCAAGTACTTAATTACGGCACGGTACATTGTATTCCACCAAAACAAAGATGCTATTGTATCAATAATGCATCCAGTCACCGTCGGCGTTGATAATTGCCTGGCATCTTCAAGGCATGCTTTCGACCAAATTGATGGCGTATTCATCCGACAAGGACCTCCAAATGCAACGAATTTCTCATGTTAATTGCTTCAAAGTTAACACTTCTCCTCCATGAAGCTGGTGCTCGATGTATGCCCACACATTCTCAATTGTATTTGCATCAGGCGACTGCGATGGTCAGGCAAGTGTAACGATGCCAAACTGCTCTTTCCACTCAAAGCAAAGCTTGCTACATTGTTTAGGGTCATTATTCTCCTGCAGGATCCAGTCCTCGTTTTTCTTGATAAACCAACGTTCGGCAGTTGATAACAATTATTTCTTATAAATCTCGAGCATTTTCAGAGCATTTAGGTTGTGCGTAAACAGATGCAACGTTCCTACATCCAATTTTGAGAAGCAGACCCAAAGATGCACTTTTATTGGTTGTTTAACGGTCTGCTGTACCAACCTGTTAGTTGATTGGCCAGGTTCATAGGACGATAACATATGTCCAAACAAAATCTTCGTCCGTAAAAATTACATTGCTCCAATCACGGTCGGTATTGTCGTTTGCCCAAACGAGTCGCTTCGTCACGATTTTCACCTAACAAAGGTTTCTTCACTGAACTACGGCAGTTGATATTATGCGCACGGAGATGGGTTTCGATAGCTACGTATAATATATCTACACCTTTTTCTTTCAATTTTGCTGCTTCCTGACCCAATGTTAAGCTCGGGTTCCGCGAAAACAAGTTCACGATCTGTTTTTCGACTTCAGGGGACACTGCCTATCGAGCCCGCGTTCCGGCAAGTCATCGATAATTTTTCTCTCCTTATATCGCTGCACCCACTTGCTGATAAATGTTTTCGATTTGTTCATGTACTTAGCAACCGTCGCATGAGACATTTTCGGACCTTTCGGGAGGGTACAGAGGAACATGCGTACGCGGCACTCGTGATACTTTACGTTTTTCTCTAGCAAGAATTCAATGCGAACTGAATCTTTTGCGACAAAGCAACGAGGACAAATGTTCTCTCTATCGGCTCACGAAAGAATTAGGGCGGTACCCTTTACCAACTGCTAATTACGTCGAACACGCTCTTACTTAACTGTAATGATTGTAGTAGCAGAATGGTTTTGACGTGTAGGGCCATCTTCATGTTGACACAAAACTAACAATGGCTAATTAACTGTGAAGAGCAAGACATAGAACTGATTAAACCTATTAACCCAAGAAAATAGCTATTACTACGTGTGATAAACATAAAACTCAAACACCAGATAATTGAAAAGAAAAATCTTCTTAAAGGTACAAAAGAACAATTGACGAATATTACGCTTCAAATATCCGAGAAGAAAGAAAACAATTAAAATCATTAGTTAAACATTTAAAGGAGCAAACAGCACGTATTGTTGAAATCTAGTACCTTAACTATGAATAAAGGAAAGATTAAAATTTAGAAAGTAAATCAACTGCAAAAGAAGCAAGAAGCAAATAAAAAAGACACACCGATTGGAAGAATAAAACAATACATTAAAATTAGCAATGCTAACATGTAAAACCTACGCGCAGTGTCATCAAAGGTAATAAAGGTCACATCCCTCCAGACTACGCTAAAAGAAACATTAAGAATAGCAACATGAAATGTTCAAACCAAGCTGCAACTTGGAAAGATGCGTGATTTTCTGGAGAAATACAGAAACATAAAATTGACATCATAGTAATACAAGAACGTAGAGGATGAAATCCATAAAGATACCTGTAGCTTCTTTTTCAGTGGAGAAGCAATTTTGACGAAAAAGGAGTTGGTTTCTTTGTAACAAACAGCATCACAAGAAAGATACTGCATGTTAAGCCGCTCACCGGAAGATTGGTGATACTTGGAATAAAAAGGATTTAACCATTATAAATACATGTGCTCCCACTGACGTAGCTACCGAAGACAAACAGAACCAATTCTATAAAGATTTGCAAACATATTTTTTTACATACAACATTGCATAATTTTTCCTTGTACTACTTTGGTAAGTCAGTAATGTGCATTTTGCTAAAATTAATTTCTAACCTCAAAATCAAATCATGTTATTGTGCGTATTCGGCTAAACAGTTTTCGGCTGGAAATGTTAACTGCAAGATGCTAACAAAAAATATAAAAAGCAACCTCGAATTACTTGCAGAATCAACAAATTTTCATGTTTGATCAGTTTTAATCATAATTTCAAACCCAAATGATACATCACTGGTTCACACGTTACGACACTGCTCGTAACTAAATTCATGGTCGCGCAAGTTAGCTCCGCCCATAGGTCCTTTACAAATTACGACCACTCTAACAAAGACTTCGTGCAAGTTACAGAAAAACAGGCAATTCATGAAAAAAACAAAAAATAATGGACACAGGCTCTGTCAAATTGCTATAGCTGTCAACTTCTTTATAGTAATAACAAAATTCGCACACCCGAAGCATAATAAAATAACATCCTGATGGGAAATACAAGCCAAATAATGGAAGTACAAATTATTTCGGTCCATTTTCAAAAGATGGCTCTGGCTGTTATGAATGTTTCATAGTGACAGCTGATTGCGGTGGTTTCAGAGAAGTTATACATTTGTGAATAATATACAGTTCATATTGCTTTGAGTTTTATACAAAACACATATTTTTTATTGTGTTAAAAATGTCAAAATTTGTGGTAACTAAGCAGCATTTGCGGGAAGTTTTACTTTTCTGTTTTAATTGGAAGAAAAGTGCAGGTGAAGCGCATAGAATGCTTGTAGAAGTTTACGGTGACAATGCTCCAACTGATAAATCATGTCGGGAATGGTTTCGACGTTTCAAGGATTGTGATTTTAGTGTTGAAGAGAAGCCTCGCCCTGGACAGCCAAAAAAATTCGAAATCACAAAATTAAAGGCGTTGCGCGATGAAGATCCGAGTCAAACGCAAGAGAGCTTGCAGAATCATTGGGAGTGACACAACAAGCAGTTTCAGTACGATTAAAATCCATGGGAATGATTCACAAGCAAGGCAATTGGCTGCCTTATGAATTGAAACCGAGAGACGCTAAAAGGCGGTTTTTCACTTGCAAGCAGCTGCTTCAAAGGCAAAAAAGAAAGGGTTTTTTGCATCGGATTGTGGATATTCTACGATAATCTCAAGAAGAAAAAATACTACACTAAGCCCGATCAATCGTTGCCATCGACCTCAACATCAACACCAAAGCCGAATATTCATGGTTCGAAAGTCATGTTGTGTATCTGGTGAGACCAAAGGGGTGTTGTATATTATGAGCTGCTAAAACCTGGTGATTCCATTACAGGCGATCGGTATAAACTGAAATTGTTTTCGTTTAAGCCGGGCATTACGAGAAAAAAAGGCCAGAATACGAGGAAAAATAGAAGAAAGTATTCTTTTGCATGATAACGCTCGGTCTCATGTCGCACAAGTCGTGAAAAATTATTTAAAAACGCTCAAGTGGGATGTTTTACCGCACCCGCCGTATTCGTCGGATATTCTGGTACTGATTGTTCCGACGGATGTAGCACAATTTGGCAAGTCACCGACTCACTTCTTTTGGAGAAATCGAAAATTGGTTCCAAACGTGGATCGCCTCAAAAAAACGAAATATTTTTTCGAGATAGAATTCGAAAATTGCCTGAGAAGTGGGAAAATGTAGTAGCCAGCAATGGACAATACTTTGATTAATCTGTTTGTTTATATTGTGTTTGAAATAAATGCATTTTTTACACCAAAAAACGGACCGAATTAATTTTTGGCGCTCCAAGAAATAAGATGGCAAAACGAAGGAGAAGTTACAAAGAAAGGTTTTAAACTGTTTGACGCTGAAGAAAAAAAGTGGAAGAAATGAAACTGGAGACAACCAGAGACAAAATAATGTCTTACTTAAGAATAGAAAGCAAAAAAGCTGACATATCGATAGTAAACGCCTACGCCGCCGCTGAAGAAGCAAGTAATGAAGGGATGTCGGAATTCTATAGCAAAGTAGAGACAACTTGTGAAGAAGTACCTAGAAACGAATACGTTAATAATATAGGAGACTTCAACGCTATATATATATATATATATATATAGATTGTTTTCCATGGAACCTTTTATTCTATCTGTTGTTTCTAGTACTACTGTTTTTATGTTGTCCCATTCTGTGTCTGTCTTTCTTCTGTATTTTGTTCTCATCTGTTTTCCCGGGTATCATCCAGGTAATTTTGAGTTCTTTTTCGTATATTCTTATTCATGTACACACACACACACCCGCACGCACACGCGCACACACACACATACACACGCGCGCGCATACAGGGTGTCCCAAAAATCAACGCCAAGCTGGAAACGTGTGATAGACCAGATAGTGACAGTTATAAGAAAAATAATAAAAAATCTTAGTCTTGTACTTTTAAAATTATAGGCATTCAAAAAAAATTGAATATATTGACACCCTGTGATGATCTTTCATGTACTGTAACTACAAATCTTTATTGTTCTTCATTTTTTTTTGTGTGTGATGTAACCCTGAATAACCCTTCTGTAATTGCAGTCTAAAATTAAAACACAACTGCCTCAGGTTTAAAGAAAATATCACTTTTGTTGCCCAACCGTGCACTCAAAATTATTACATGGCCCAACTTTAACTGACCGTACTGAAAGAAAATGTACAACGCTATTTTGGGAAGTGACTTCAAAAGTTGGCGTATTTAGCCCGGATTTCAAAATGGTATAACACTTGCTAAATTAATTCTTAAATAAGGAAAAAATATTTTTTTTTCTTAAGAAACCCGATCTCAAGCAAATTATTTTTACTTAGTTAATATGCTTCTAATGCACTCTAGGCTTTCTCTGCGTCCCTAGTTCTAAGGTATAAGTTTGAATTAATAAAAGAACCACTACCAGGATAAGGGTATCATGGGTCGTCAAGTAATGATTCATTTTTCCTTTTAAGTTTTAAATAAAATTCAATTACTGGAATCAAAATTTTATTTAATTCATAACAAATGTTCAATTTGTTTGTCTTCAGCCACAACGCAAGTCCTAAATCTTCTGTAAAATTCGATGTGCTGTACTTTTAGGCACTCCTATCCTTGCTTAAATTCCACGTACTGAGGTGCTCGGGTCATGTGTGACTACTTTTTTTAATGTTATGTAGTATCATAACATTTCGTAAATAGAATTACAATAAGTTTTCCATTACAATTCAAACAAATTGGGAAAAATCATTTTTTTGATTTTTTTTATATTTTCCAAAAACAGGTCAGATATTATCAAAAAAAAAAAATATAGTGTCAAGTGTTATTGATTACGTAACATATTTTTTTCAAAGTTTTTGAACGTGTGATTCTAAAAATGAAAGTTGAACTTAAACCTTAACTGTAATAAACCAACAACTTATTTTATTAGGAATTTGCCTGCTCAACAATTTACACTGTTATACAAGACATTGATAACAAAGTATGTAATACATAATACATATTGAATAGCATAAGCGGGGAGTATGATCGCAAGAAAGTTTTATTATTGTTTATTTTTTACTATGAGAGCACTAGATTGAGAATCCACCACTTGTGTTAATTATCATCACTATAGTCACTGAAAAATATATCTTGGGGTTGCATCACTGCAGTTGTTGAGATTGGCATGAAATTTTTTAGTAAGTTTCGCTATGTTGTTCAATTGTGGGAAAACCCAGTTTGTAGTGTAGTTGTTGATTTGTGATGAATCAGGGAGCGTTGACAGCGATTCTCAGGATTTTGTTTTGGAATACTTGGATTCTGCGAAGGTTCGTTTTAGATGTGTTGCCCCATAAGACACACCCATAGAGGATTAATGGTCGTAACAGTGATTTGTACAGGATAGTGGTACATTGAGTAAGCAAGGTGGACTTGCGGTTTGGCAGTGGCTAGAGTTGGATTAGTCTCTTGTGCCATTCGTTTAATTTTTTGAGGACATGGTATTTCCAGATAAGCTTGGTGTCAAGATATATACCTAAGTATTTAATGGGTTTGTCGGTGGCGTTCCACTGAATGGAGTGTCCGTTAATAGTGATTTCTGATGGGTTATTAAATCGTCTTAATGTGAAGATTTTTGTGGTGCATTTGTCATAATTGATGGATAGGTTCCATTTCTTGAACCACCTACTGAGGATAGTGCTGGCTTTTTGCAATTCTGAGATAGCCACTTCTAGGCTTTCGTCTTTGGTTATTATGACTGTGTCGTCTGCATATAACGCAAGGTCAGCGTTGATGGTAGGGAGGTCCCGCATGTAGATATTGAAAAGAATTGGGCCTAAGATATTGCCCTGAGGGACCCCTGCTTGTATGTTTTTGATGGCAGATAAGGATGTGCGAATTTTGACTGCGTAAGTGCGATTATCAAGAAAGGAGAAAAGTACGGATTTGATGTAATTGGGTAGTTAAAGTTGTAAGATTTTATATTTTAGGCCGTTGATCCACACGCGGTCAAAAGCTCGAGCTATGTTGATAAACAAAGTTACTGTGTATTGTTTGGATTCGTAACCTCTTTCAATTGTTTCAGTAACGCGCTGTAATTGATGGCAGGTGGAATGACCTTCTCTAAAGCCAAATTGATAAGCTGGTAGAATTTTCAGTCTAAGAACTTCGTCATTTAGTCGAGAATGGATGACTTTTTGTAGCAGTTTCGAAATAGTTGATAATAAACTAATGGGTCTATAGCTTCTGATATCTTTCTTATCCTTCCCCGGTTTTGGGAACATAAGAATGATTGCATGTTTCCATATGTTTCAGAAGTAACCTATCCGTAGACAAGCGTTGAATGTTGTTGTCAAATACGCTAATGCTTTCTTGGTGAGTTTTTTCAATACGATATTGGGTATTTTGTCATTGCCCGGCGATTTTTTGATTGACAGAGTTTTGATAATTAAAGCACGTTCCTTGGGTGAGGTCACTATGTAATTGAAAACCCGGTCTTTACAGTAGTGTATAGTAGTGAATGTTTTCTCGAGTTGATCCGCAAAGGCTTCGCTTTTTTCTGCATCAGAACTGAGTATTTGGGTGTCCATGGTGATTGGAGGTATTTCGTGAGGTTGGCGTAGTATCCTTTTGGTTGTTCCCCATAGTCCTTGATCTTGTGGTTCAAGATTGCTGATGTGTTTTTGGTAAAAGTAAATTCGGTACTCTTCAAGTTGGTTTTTGATACGGTGACATAAATTATTTACAATGTTTTTTGTTATGGGACTACGGGTTTTCTGCCATTCTCTTCTCAGTGAATTCTTTCGCTTGATTAAGTCAGTTATGTGTTTAGGTGGTAAGTTAACGGTTGTGCATTTTCTATTTTCCCTCACTTCGGTAGCCTTATGGACGCTGTCAGTAATGCTTTTTATTATATGTATAATTGTTTCATCTATGTTGATTGGAGATTGTTAGGGTACTTGAGTTGTTTGTCAAGATACTCGCCGAAGGATCCTCAGTTAACTATCCCATTAATTAGTCTAGGCTC
>JARFIY010000207.1:0-7500 GCA_036346155.1 Sinelater perroti
GTGTCTACCCGCATCGCAGTGCGGGGTAAGAAAACCCTCCTCCGTCCGAACGACAAAGTCCCTTTCGTGTCTACCCGCATCGCAGTGCGGGTAGACACGAATAGCTCGTCGCGACGTTTGTGCATCGGGGACGTTCGTGCATGTCAATGTTGCGGGCTCGGCCGATTGAACTTTGCGGCTAGTACGCTGCGGTGGGCCAGTGCCAGCTGATGTACGGCGCGCGTCGATCGTTACGTTTTCGCATATATAAGGAGGATGGTCGTCTGGCGAGCCGGTCGGCGTACCTCCGAGTGCTAGACGTACGGACGGTGTGGTCTGATGTGTTTCTGGCATTTTGTGGCTTTTAGGCGTACATGTGAATTGATCGTGCTCTTTTGCCCGTGGTCTCTGTCGCCTTTTAGCGCACAAATTGCTTGTTTGCAACATTTACATATTACAAAACTATTACTTATAATAATATCCTTCATATCTAATGTAAAGCAGAGCGGGACCGGCGATCACTGGGACACTCCCATACGAAAATATAATCATGTATGGCGTCGCATCTAAATGCGCATTTTAAAAGTGTCTCTGTGGTGTGGAGTGTGTTCGTGTGGGTGCTTGCGCGCAAGAAAAACACTACCACCGCCGCCCGGCTAAAATGACAAAACGAGTTTTACGTAGTCCAGCAGTGTCGCCTCGGCGCGTTTGTCTTTGCACACACCTGAGGGCGGCAGGATATTTTTATGTGCAAAACTTTTACGACAAAGCCGGCCGAGCGGAGGGCGAACGCGCGACGTTCTGTGAAACTAAACTCTCTCCTATAAAATTATAACAATTGGTGTCCAGAACAAAACGCGCGAACACCACGACGACGACGCACACACCTTTCCGTAGCTGTCTTTGCACTAGAAGTGGGTTCTTCCTAAGCACCCCAAACGAGACACAAAACACGACAAACCAAACCAGGTCTGTGGTTGTTTTGGGAGAAGAGGGGCCGCCGGCGACACCGCATGGGTGGTTTTCCGCGCATCGGTGTGTCCGACTCTTCTTCTACCCTCCTCCCGTATTATGGAGATATTCTGGAGGAATATCCATGTTATATAATACGTTTACGCACAGCGAGTTCGCGGGTGTCTGGCGTTGCGTGTTGAAATCGTGACAGCGGCCCGTTATGCGAACGACCAGTTTTTGATGACCCGCGTTCCTTGCGAACGGGAGATTCTTTAATACAAATGCTACGACTCTCTACGTTCCGAGCGAGAATATTGAGGGGAAATGGGCGCAACGCGCTCTTGCTCTCCTCGAGGCTCGATTTTGCGCGCGCCTCCGCTTACGACGCACCATGATTGACCGTTCTTTTGCACAAATGTGCCAAGTGTTACGGCTGTGGCGCGAGCGCGAGCGCGCGCGCGATGCACTCAACGTCGCAAAGTTTTCTAACTAGCGAAGAGTATTTAGAGTGCGTTGAGCACACTAATCTGGATGCAGTGAAATGCGTCTTTTAACAAATGTAAACTAGATTTTACATTTTTAACGTTGTTGTCTCGTGCCTACTTTTTCTTTTACTAGAGGAAGTATCGTAGGAGCAACATGTTTTGGAAGAGGGGAGTTGCGCGGCCCAGCCGCGCGAATAGCTCTCGCTCTTGATAGCTCGAACAGAGCGGATGGCTTGCGGCAGCCGAGGTTTTGTTGGGGGGTAGAGAGAGACGGTCTCGTCTCTCTCTCTCTCTCCTCTCTCTTTGGCTAGTTGCGGTCTCCGCAAGATGCGTCCGACGACGGCCCGTCTCGTACGCGGCGTCGCGAGACGCGTTCGCAGCTCCCTGGTTGATCCTGCCAGTAGTCATATGCTTGTCTCAAAGATTAAGCCATGCATGTCTCAGTACAAGCCTAATTAAGGTGAAACCGCGAAAGGCTCATTAAATCAGTTATGGTTCCTTAGATCGTACCCACATTTACTTGGATAACTGTGGTAATTCTAGAGCTAATACATGCAAACAGAGCTCCGACCGGAGACGGAAGGAGCGCTTTTATTAGATCAAAACCAATCGGCGGCGGGCGCGAGCTCGTCGTCGTTCTATGGCGAATCTGAATAACTTTGTGCTGATCGCACGGTCTAGCACCGGCGACGCATCTTTCAAATGTCTGCCTTATCAACTGTCGATGGTAGGTTCTGTGCCTACCATGGTTGTAACAGGTAACGGGGAATCAGGGTTCGATTCCGGAGAGGGAGCCTGAGAAACGGCTACCACATCCAAGGAAGGCAGCAGGCGCGCAAATTACCCACTCCCGGCACGGGGAGGTAGTGACGAAAAATAACGATACGGGACTCATCCGAGGCCCCGTAATCGGAATGAGTACACTCTAAATCCTTTAACGAGGATCAATTGGAGGGCAAGTCTGGTGCCAGCAGCCGCGGTAATTCCAGCTCCAATAGCGTATATTAAAGTTGTTGCGTTTAAAAAGCTCGTAGTCGAATCTGTGTCCCGCGCCGCCGGTTCATCGCTCGCGGTGTTTAACTGGCGTGTCCGCGGGACGTCCTGCCGGTGGGCTTAGCCCGCGAGGGCGGCCCAACTTCCGATCCGCCGCGGTGCTCTTCGCTGAGTGTCGAGGCGGGCCGGCGTTACTTTGAACAAATTAGAGTGCTTAAAGCAGGCTAAAATTTCGCCTGAATATTCTGTGCATGGAATAATGGAATAGGACCTCGGTTCTATTTTGTTGGTTTCGGAACCCCGAGGTAATGATTAATAGGAACGGATGGGGGCATTCGTATTGCGACGTTAGAGGTGAAATTCTTGGATCGTCGCAAGACGGACGGAAGCAAGCATTTGCCAAAAACGCTTTCATTGATCAAGAACGAAAGTTAGAGGTTCGAAGGCGATCAGATACCGCCCTAGTTCTAACCATAAACGATGCCAGCTAGCGATCCGCCGACGTTCCTCCGATGACTCGGCGGGCAGCTTCCGAAACCAAAGCTTTTGGGTTCCGGGGAAGTATGGTTGCAAAGCTGAAACTTAAAGGAATTGACGGAAGGGCACCACCAGGAGTGGAGCCTGCGGCTTAATTTGACTCAACACGGGAAACCTCACCAGGCCCGGACACCGGAAGGATTGACAGATTGAGAGCTCTTTCTTGATTCGGTGGGTGGTGGTGCATGGCCGTTCTTAGTTGGTGGAGCGATTTGTCTGGTTAATTCCGATAACGAACGAGACTCTAGCCTATTAACTAGGCGTACATTTCCGACATCTCGAAGGCCCGCCGGCCCGCGTTCGCGCGCCGTGGTCGCGCGCGTTTTACTGTCGGCGTACAAACAATTCTTCTTAGAGGGACAGGCGGCTTCTAGCCGCACGAGATTGAGCAATAACAGGTCTGTGATGCCCTTAGATGTCCTGGGCCGCACGCGCTACACTGAAGGAATCAGCGTGTCCTCCCTGGCCGAGAGGCCCGGGTAACCCGCTGAACCTCCTTCGTGCTAGGGATTGGGGCTTGCAATTGTTCCCCATGAACGAGGAATTCCCAGTAAGCGCGAGTCATAAGCTCGCGTTGATTACGTCCCTGCCCTTTGTACACCGCCCGTCGCTACTACCGATTGAATGATTTAGTAGGTCTTCGGACCGGTACGCGGTGGCGTTTCGACGTCGCCGATGCTGCTGGGAAGATGACCAAACTTGATCATTTAGAGGAAGTAAAAGTCGTGGTTTCCGTAGGTGAACCTGCGGAAGGATCATTAACGTGTTTTGCTGCGCACCTTGCGTGTGTCTGCACACAAATATATTGCATCCGCACGATGTTTGAGGGGACTTTGTGCGGGAGAGGACCCGCCGCCGTGCCCGTCGGGCCGCTAGATAATAGCGGCTCGCTCGACGTACGACGCGAGTTGTTCCGTCTCTTGCCGCGAGTCTCCGAAACTCGTTCTCGTATCCGAGGATCGCGGGGTGTCCGTGGGACGATGTGGCGTTACGCGCCGGTCGGTCGTCGTCGTCGAGACGACGATAGATTCGCGCGCGTTCGCGCCGTCCATCTCCCTCCTCGTTTGCATGCTTGCGCATGATGTTCAGAAGACCTTCTTCGTGCGAGGGGCCGCCGTGCCCGTCGGGTCGCTAAACAGCGGCTCGCTCGACGTACGACGTGAGTTTCGTCCTCTTGCCGAAGAGGTCTGCAGAACTCTTGCGTTTTGCCGCCTCCCTCGTCCGCGAGGGAACAACCTGGAACGATGTGCGTCGTTACGCCGATCCCGTCGACAAGACAGATCCGAGCGTTGCGCCCCCTCCCTTCGCCCCTTGGGGTTTCGTTGCGCCCGCCTCGAAGGGAAGGAAGCTCGGGCCGGTCCGGCCTTGCGAATGTTTTTTTTTTGAAATTAAAGAGCAAACAAACAAGGAGAAAGGGGCAGAAATTATTGGAAGGCCGCCGTGTATTTGGGGCTCTGCACGGCCAGGCCAGGCTTTGAACGCCTCGCATAGCGTAAAATGCACGCTGCAAAAGTCTGTTCAGAAGCGAATTACGTATTATTAATTATATAAATGACAAATTCAGTAAAATGCCAAAAAGCGAAACCGAGAAAAAACTATTCTTGTTCGAATAGCTGTAAAGAAAGGCGCAGCCGCCCCCTCTTCTCCATTTATAAGATGACTCTAGCAATTATAAAAGCAAAAGCAAAAGCAAAAGCAAGAAGCGCAACCATTCTCTTTGAGACATAAACAGACAGATTTGTTGGCGTGCGCGGCGCCATGTTGTGCAGTTTTCAAAGCCGTACGAGCGAAAAACAAACAAACAAACAAACAAACAAACAAACAAACAACTATAAAATAAAATAGTAATTATGAATAAGAATAATAATTAGTGATCGGACGCGCGTTTGTGAGGCTCGGAAAGAGCGTAACACGATATCATCCATCCTTCATTCCACTGCCTCGTCGGACAGTGGGTTTCAAGTTGGCACAAGATTCGCCTCTTTGCCGCCGCACGGCCGACCGTAGGGTCGGTCGGTCGATCGGTCGGGATCGATTTTTCCCAAAACGAGGCGAGACAAACGCAAAAACACCCTGCGTCTTTTGCCTAAAGGTGGTGATGAGGGCAGATCATCATCATCGGGCCAGAGAAAAAGCCGAAGGTGGGAAAAGGGGGCGCCCCCTCCCTCCCTCCCGCCCAGTAGACCAAGCGGGAAGCGAGGCGGAACGACGGCACGAAAGGCCGCGTCGGGTACCTAAGGCAGCGTCCTCTGCTCAAGGGCGTCTTGCTGGTTTTCAAAGATTTACGCCCGACGTAGCAGTCGTCTGTATATCCGCTCGGCTCGTCCCTGCCGGTCGAAGGCCTTCGTTTCTCTTTTCCGCTCGGCGAGGCGGTGCGCGTTTGCCGCGCCGTGTCTCAGGAGAGAACGACCGGATCGGTTCGGCGATGTGCGGTAGCAGGCGAACTTGTGCCTTTTTCGTCTTTGACGGACCAAACAATCTATATCTGATTATAGATTTAAAATTTCCGCCCTAGTACACACGCTTTGTCGCCCGTCGTCCTCGTGCGGCCGTCCAAGCCGGGCACGCAAAGCAGCGCGAGCTGCTTTGCCGTTCCGGCGGACAGCGCCCGGCGCGCCAGAAAGGTGGGCCCGATCCGCGCGAGCGGAGGGCCGAACGAAAAGATTACCCTGAACGGTGGATCACTTGGCTCGTGGGTCGATGAAGAACGCAGCTAATTGCGCGTCGAAATGTGAACTGCAGGACACGAACATCGACGCTTCGAACGCACATTGCGGTCCTAGGATACTCTGTTCCCGGACCACGTCTGGCTGAGGGTCGCATCCAAATAAGACGACTGCTCGGTTCCCTCCGGGGAACGCAGAGCGAGTTTGGAGGTTCGCCGACGGGGCGTTTGCTCGTCTCTGCCGGCGACCTCTTGAAAAAGGGCACGCGCAAGCTCCGAACCGACGAAAAGGTGCTCGCGTCCTCCGCCGTTCGTCCTGCGCCGCCTTCCGCTCTCAACTAGTCCGTCTGCGGCTTTTGGAGTTTGTGTAACTGGCGCGACGTCGGCGGTGGCGCTTCGGACCGGTCGCCGGTGACCTTTGCGGCGGTGGCCGTCGTCTCGTTCTAGGACGGAGAGAAGGTGCGCGCGGGGTGCGAGTCGCCCCGAGCAGCCCTCTCTGAAAGACGTATTCGGCCGCCATTAATTCGCGAAGTCGCTCGTGCGACCTTAGTGTTTCCGGCCTTTTCGACCAACATGCGTCGTTCTGCGCCATAGCAGCAGAGGCCCACACACTGGGTTGGCAGCGGCGCTCGCGTTCTAGCGGCCAGCGGTGTTGTCGCGCGCCCAACAGTTTGAGCGAAAGTAGTCTGCAGACGTGATGAGCGTGCCGCCAGGGTGGCGAGACGGAGGGTGCACGATCGTGGGGAGCAGGGCGTGCGCGCGTTGTGCGTTGTGCGTTTCTGCCCTTTGCTTTCGGGTTTCTCTCGTCCGTCGTCGTCCACCGCCGTGCGGGTTTACGCCAGCGTTTGCTGCTCTTTTTTCAAGCTGGAAACGCGCGCGCGCGCGCACATAGTGCGGCCGTCGGCGTTGATGCGCTCTCTCCCCGTAGTGTGAGTGGTGCTTGCGCGCATATGTGACCGTAATAGTCACAACGCGACCTCAGAGCAGGCGAGACTACCCGCTGAATTTAAGCATATTAATAAGCGGAGGAAAAGAAACTAACCAGGATTCCCTTAGTAGCGGCGAGCGAACAGGGAACAGCCCAGCGCCGAATCCCGCGGTCGTGACCGGCCGCAGGGAAATGTGGCGTTTGGGAGGGTCCGATTATCCCGAGGTCTTGCGGTGCGTCCAAGTCCTTCTTGAACGGGGCCACTTACCCATAGAGGGTGCCAGGCCCGTAGAGACCGCCGCAGGCAGCGGGAGGACCTCTCCTCAGAGTCGGGTTGCTTGAGAGTGCAGCCCTAAGTGGGTGGTAAACTCCATCTAAGGCTAAATACGACCACGAGACCGATAGCGAACAAGTACCGTGAGGGAAAGTTGAAAAGAACTTTGAAGAGAGTTCAAGTACGTGAAACCGTTCAGGGGTAAACCTGAGAAACCCGAAAGGTCGATAGGCTGAGATTCAGTCGCGTCCGTTAGAAGATCCGGCGAAACCGTTCGGTTGGCGACTGGCGGGCGTTTCTACGTTCGTCGCGTACGACCGACGACGCACGGTCACGGACGTGTGCAATTCTCTTGCCAGAGTAGGACGTCGCGACCCGTTGGGTGCCGGTCTACGGCCCGTTCGTTAGTCCGCGCGGCGAAGCGTCGCTCCTCCTTGTGGGGGGCTCGTCTTCCGCCCGCGCGGGGCGATGCCGTGCCCGGCCGGCCCGCTCGACGGTGTGCAGAGGCGTTGGGCCGCCATTGTTGGCGTTCGGCCCGTCGCAAGCCCGGTTCGTTTCCGACAGCTTCGGACTCTGACTGCCGACTTCGGAGGCGGCCGGCTGCTGGCGGCGGCGTCTCGGACAGACCCGGAACACGCCCGTCTGCGACGCTTATAGCTTTGGGTACTCTCAGGACCCGTCTTGA
>JARFIY010000207.1:12500-15000 GCA_036346155.1 Sinelater perroti
GAGCGTTCGCGCGCCGTCCCTCGCTGTTTCGTTGCGCCCGCTTACGGCCAGCAGTAGCGGAGGAGGAAGGTCTCGTGTGCGCGAGGTCCGCCTGCGAATGCCGTCCGATCAGAGCACACACCGCATACAGCAGAAGCTCGGCTCTCTAGAGCTCTCTAGCGATATGATATAATTATTATTATTATATATAGAAATATATATCGAGCAGAACTGAAAGCTTTTAAGAAGCCAGAAAGGGAGAGCAGAAATTATTGGAAGGCCGCCGTGTATTTGGGGCTCTGCACGGCCAGGCCAGGCTTTGAAGACGCGCTCGCATAGCGTAAAATGCACGCTGCAAAAAGTCTGTTCAGAAGCGAATTACGTATTATTAATTATATAAATGACAAATTCAGTAAAATGCGCAAAGCAAGCGAAACCGAGAAAAACTATTCTTGTTCGAATAGCTGTAAAGAAAAGGCGCAGCCGCCCTCTTCTCCATTTATAAGATGACTCTAGCAATTATAAAAGCAAAAGCAAAAGCAAAAGCAAGAAGCGCAACCATTCTCTTTGAGACATAAACAGACAGATTTGTTGGCGTGCGCGGCGCGCATGTTGTGCAGTTTTCAAAGCCGTACGAGAGCGAAAAACAAACAAACAAACAAACAAACAAACAAACAAACAACTATAAAATAAAATAGTAATTATGAATAAGAATAATAATTAGTGATCGGACGCGCGTTTGTGAGGCTCGGAAAGAGCGTAACTACGATATCATCCATCCTTCATTCCACTGCCTCGTCGGACAGTGGGTTTCAAGTTTTGGCACAAGATTCGCCTCTTTGCCGCCGCACAGCCGACCGTAGGGTCGGTCGGTCGATCGGTCGATCGATTTTTCCCAGAAACGAGCGAGACAAACGCAAAAAACACCCTGCGTCTTTTGCCTAAAGGTGGTGATGAGGGCAGATCATCATCATCGGAGCGGCTTAGAGAGAAAAAGCCGAAGGTGGGAAAAAGGGGGGGGAGCGCCCAGCCTCTCCTCCCTCCCGCGCCCGGTAGACCAAGCGGGAAGCGCGAGCGGAACGACGGCACGAAAGAAGCCGCGTCGGGTACCTAAGGCAGCGTCCTCTGCTCAAGGGCGTCTTGCTGGTTTTCAAAGATTTACGCCCGACGTAGCAGTCGTCTGTATATCCGCTCGGCTCGTCCCTGCCGGTCGAAAGGCCTTCGTTTCTCTTTTTCCGCTCGGCGAGAGAGCGGTGCGCGTTTGCCGCGCCGTGTCTCAGGGAGAGAACGACCGGATCGGTTCGGCGATGTGCGAGTAGCAGGCGAACTTGTGCCTTTTTTCGTCTTTTGACGGACCAAACAATCTATATCTGATTATAGATTTAAAGAATTTCCGCCCTAGTACACACGCTTTGTCGCTAACCGTCGTCCTCGTGCGGCCGTCCAAGCCGGGCACGCAAAGCAGCGCGAGCTGCTTTGCCGTTGCCGCGGCGGACAGCGCCGGGGAGACGGCGCGCCAGAGAGAGAGTGGGCCCGATCCGCGCGAGCGGAGAGGAGCCGAACGAAAAGATTACCCTGAACGGTGGATCACTTGGCTCGTGGGTCGATGAAGAACGCAGCTAATTGCGCGTCGAAATGTGAACTGCAGGACACATGAACATCGACGCTTCGAACGCACATTGCGGTCCTAGGATACTCTGTTCCCGGACCACGTCTGGCTGAGGGTCGCATCCAAATAAGACGACTGCTCGGTTCCCTCCGGGGAACGCAGAGCGAGTTTGGAGGTTCGCCGACGGGGCGTTTGCTCGTCTCTGCCGGCGACCTCTTGAAAAAGGGGCACGCGCAAGCGTGCCCGAGCAATACGACGACGAAAAGGTGCTCGCGTCCTCCCGCCGTTCGTCCTGCGCCGCCTTCCGCTCTCAACTAGTCCCGTCTGCGGCTTTTGAGAGTTTGTGTAACTGGCGCGACGTCGGCGGTGGCGCTTCGGACCGGTCGCCGGTGACCTTTTGCGGCGGTGGCCGTCGTCTCGTTCTAGGACGGGAGAGAAGGTGCGCGCGGGGTGCGAGTCGCCCCGAGCAGCCCTCTCTGAAAGACGTATTCGGCCGCCATTAATTCGCAGAAGTCGCTCGTGCGACCTTAGTGTTTCCGGCCTTTTCGACCAACATGCGTCGTTCTGCGCCATAGCAGCAGAGCCCCACACTGGGTTGGCAGCGGCGCTCGCGTTCTAGCGGCCAGCGGTGTTGTCGCGCGCCCAACAGTTTGAGAGCGAAAGTAGTCTGCAGACGTGATGAGCGTGCCGCCAGGGTGGCGAGACGGAGAGGGTGCACGATCGTGGGGGAGCAGGGCGTGCGCGCGTTGTGCGTTGTGCGTTTCTGCCCTTTGCTTTCGGGTTTCTCTCGTCCGTCGTCGTCCACCGCCGTGCGGGTTTACGCCAGCGTTTGCTGCTCTTTTTTCAAGCTGGAAACGCGCGCGCGCGCGCACATAGTGCGGCCGTCGGCGTTGATGCGCTTCTCTCCCCGTA
>JARFIY010000207.1:20000-24550 GCA_036346155.1 Sinelater perroti
GGCCGCGGCGCACGTCGATCGCCGTTTATGCGATTGACGTGGGCCGCAACCCGAATCGGAAACGATACGCCGTCGAACGGATTGATGCGGGCCGCGGCGCGTCGATCTCTGCCCGATAGGTCTACGTTCGAGGTAGACCGCGGCGCACGTCGATCGCCGTCTATGCATTTGCGCGATTGACGTGGGCCGCGGCGCCGAATCGGAAACAAAAACGTCGCCGAACGGATACAGGCGGGCCGCGGCGCGTCAATCGCGGTCGAGGAAAGTGCGCGATTGATGCGGGCCGCGGCGCGCGTCGATCTCTGCCCGATAGGTCTACGTTCGAGGTAGACCGCGGCGCACGTCGATCGCCGTCTATGCATTTGCGCGATTGACGTGGGCCGCGGCGCAACCGAATCGGAAACAAAAACGTCGCCGAACGGATACAGGCGGGCCGCGGCGCGTCAATCGCGGTCGAGGAAAGTGTGCGATTGATGCGGGCCGCGGCGCGTCGATCTCTGCCCGATAGGTCTACGTTCGAGGTAGACCGCGGCGCACGTCGATCGCCGTCTATGCATTTGCGCGATTGACGTGGGCCGCGGCGAATCGGAAACAAAACGTCGCCGAACGGATACAGGCGGGCCGCGGCGCGCGTCAATCGCGGTCGAGGAAAGTGCGCGATTGATGCGGGCCGCGGCGCGCGTCGATCGCGATCGAGGAAAGTGCGAGATTGATGCGGGCCGCGGCGCGCGTCGATCGCAGAGGCCCGTTCTTTTTCCCAACATATTTAATTAAATTTGTTCGTAAATTAGCCTTCCGCTGATTGAGCCTCTCCCGGTCAGGACGCTGCCGCATTGGCCATCCAATTACGGCTAGATGGATCTTAGTAGAGAGTCATAGTTACTCCCGCCGTTTACCCGCGCCCGCTTAAATTGGAAATGTGTGTTGTTGACGCGCCATTTGTTGGTACGCGGCCTTTCTCTGATGGATAACATTAACTGAGTCTCCATTTAAGCCCCCGCAGCCGGGTTTGCCATCTAATTTTAGCTGGACGATACACATTAAAGTCATAGTTACTCCGCCGTTTACTTTAAATTGGAAATGTTTGTTGTTGACGCGCCATTTCTTGGTACGTTGGCCTTTCTCTGATGGATAACACTGATTGAGCCTCCATTTGCCGCCAGCTGCCGGATTAGCCATCTAATTTCGACTAGACGATTTTTTAAGAGTCCTCGGATCGCATCGCAGTGCGGTAGACAGCCGCTCCTCCGTCCGAACGACAAAGTCGCGTGTCCGCATCGCAGTGCGGGGTGACACCAACCACGCGTCCGCCGTCCGAACGACAAGTTCCGCCCCCGCATCGCAGTGCGGGTAGACACAAAGCCACGCGTCCGCCGTCCGAACGACAAAGTTCCGCTTTCGTGTCTACCCGCATCGCGGTGCGGGTAGACACGGCTCCCGATTCGAACGACAAAGTCCCGTGTCTGCATCGCAGTGCGGGGTGACACGCCACGTCCGCCGTCCGAACGACAAAGTCCCCGTGTCTACCCGCATCGCAGTGCGGGTGACACTGGCTTCGCCTCCTCCGTCCGAACGACAAAGTCCCTTTCGTGTCTACCCGCATCGCAGTGCGGGTAGACCACGCGCGTCCGCCGTCCGAACGACAAAGTTCCTTTCGTGTCTACCCGCATCGCAGTGCGGGTAGACACGAAAGCCCTCCGTCCGAACGACAAGTCCCCTTTCGTGTCTACCCGCATCGCAGTGCGGGTGACCTGGCTCCGTCCGCCGTCCGAACGACAAAGTTCCTTTCGTGTCTACCCGCATCGCAGTGCGGGTAGACACGAAAACCGCCTTCCTCCGTCCGAACGACAAAGTCCCTTTCGTGTCTAGCATCGCAGTGCGGGGTAGACACGAAAGACGCGTCCGCCGTCCGAACGACAAAGTCCTTTCGTGTCTACCCGCATCGCAGTGCGGGTAGACACGAAAACCGCGCTCCTCCGTCCGAACGACAAAGTCCCTTTCGTGTCTGCATCGCAGTGCGGGGTAGACACGAAAGAGCCGCGCGTCCGCCGTCCGAACGACAAAGTCCCCTTTCGTGTCTACCCCGCATCGCAGTGCGGGTAGACACGAAAAGCCGCGTCCGCCGTCCGAACGACAAAGTCCCTTTCGTGTCTACCCGCATCGCAGTGCGGGGTAGACACGAAAAGCCGCCGTCCGCCGTCGAACGACAAAGTCCCTTTCGTGTCTACCCGCATCGCAGTGCGGGGTAGACACGAAAACCGCGCGTCCGCCGTCCGAACGACAAAGTCCCTTCGTGTCTACCCGCATCGCAGTGCGGGGTAGACACGAAAGAGCCGCGCTTCCTCCGTCCGAACGACAAAGTCCCCTTTCGTGTCTACCCGCATCGCAGTGCGGGTAGACACGAAAAAACCGCGCGTCCGCCGTCCGAACGACAAAGTCCCTTTCGTGACTGCATCGCAGTGCGGGGTAGACACGAAAACCGCGCTCCTCCGTCCGAACGACAAAGTCCCCGTGTCTACCCGCATCGCAGTGCGGGTAGACACGAAAACGCGCGTCCGCCGTCCGAACGACAAAGTTCCCTTTCGTGTCTACCCCGCATCGCAGTGCGGGGTAGACACGAAAAACCGCCTTCCTCCGTCCGAACGACAAAGTCCCCTTTCGTGACTACCCCGCATCGCAGTGCGGGGTAGACACGAAAGAGCCGCGCGTCCGCCGTCCGAACGACAAAGTTCCCTTTCGTGTCTACCCCGCATCGCAGTGCGGGGTAGACACAAAACCGCTCCTCCGTCCGAACGACAAAGTCCCTTTCGTGTCTACCCGCATCGCAGTGCGGGGTAGACACGAAAAACCGCGCTTCCTCCGTCCGAACGACAAAGTCCCTTTCGTGTCTACCCGCATCGCAGTGCGGGGTAGACACGAAAGAGCGCGCTTCCGCCGTCCGAACGACAAAGTCCTTTCGTGTCTACCCGCATCGCAGTGCGGGTAGACACGAAAGAGCCGCGTCCGCCGTCCGAACGACAAAGTCCCTTTCGTGTCTACGCATCGCAGTGCGGGGTAGACACGAAAGAACCGCGTCCGCCGTCCGAACGACAAAGTCCCTTTCGTCTACCCGCATCGCAGTGCGGGGTAGACCTGAGCCGCGTCCGCCGTCCGAACGACAAAGTCCTTTCGTGTCTACCCGCATCGCAGTGCGGGGTAGACACGAAAACCGCGCCTTCCTCCGTCCGAACGACAAAGTCCCGCGTGTCTACCCGCATCTGCGGGGTAGAACCGAAAAAACCTCCGCCGTCCGAACGACAAAGTCCTTTCGTGTCTACCCGCATCGCAGTGCGGGTAGACACTGGCCGCGCGTCCGCCGTCCGAACGACAAAGTTCCCTTTCGTGTCTACCCCGCATCGCAGTGCGGGGTAGACACGAAAGAGCCGCCCTTCCTCCGTCCGAACGACAAAGTCCTTTCGTGTCTACCCGCATCGCAGTGCGGGGTAGACACGAAAGACCGCGTCCGCCGTCCGAACGACAAAGTTCCCTTTCGTGTCTACCCGCATCGCAGTGCGGGGTAGACACGAAAGGCCGCTTCCTCCGTCCGAACGACAAAGTCCCTTTCGTGTCTACCCGCATCGCAGTGCGGGTAGACACGAATAACTCGTCCAGGGACGTTTGTGCATCGGGGACGTTCGTGCATGTCAATGTTGCGGGCTCGGCCGATTGAACTTTTGCGGCTAGTACGCTAGCGGTGGGCCAGTGCCAGCTGATGTACGGCGCGCGTCGATCGTTACGTTTTCGCATATATAAGGAGGATGGTCGTCTGGCGAGAGCCGGTCGGCGTACCTCCGAGTGCTAGACGTACGGACGGTGTGGTCTGATGTGTTTCTGGCATTTTGTGGCTTTTTAGGCGTACATGTGAATTGATCGTGCTCTTTTGCCCGTGGTCTCTGTCGCCTTTTTAGCGCACAAATTGCTTGTTTGCAGCATTTTACATATTACAAAACTATTACTTATAATAATATCCTTCATATCTAATGTAAAGCAGAGCGGGACCGGCGATCACTGGGACACTCCCATACGAAAATATAATCATGTATGGCGTCGCATCTAAATGCGCATTTTAAAAGTGTCTCTGTGGTGTGGAGTGTGTTCGTGTGGGTGCTTGCGCGCAAGAAAAACACTACCACCGCCGCCCGGCTAAAATGACAAAACGAGAGTTTTACGTAGTCCAGCAGTGTCGCCTCGGCGCGTTTGTCTTTGCACACACCTGAGGGGCGGCAGGATATTTTTATGTGCAAAACTTTTACGACAAAGCCGGCCGAGCGGAGGGCGAACGCGCGACGTTCTGTGAAACTAAACTCTCTCCTATAAGAATTATAACAATTGGTGTCCAGAACAAAACGCGCGAACACCACGACACGACGACGCACACACCTTTCCGTAGCTGTCTTTGCACTAGAAGTGGGTTCTTCCTAAGCACCCCAAACGAGACACAAAACACGCACAAACCAAACCAGGTCTGTGGTTGTTTTTGGGAGAAGAGGGCCGGCGACACCGCATGGGTG
>JARFIY010000208.1:0-67513 GCA_036346155.1 Sinelater perroti
ATGGAGGACTTGCTTATAGGAAATTCGTCAGTGTTAAGTCCAAGTGTCTCAATAGTTGCTTTAATAATTTCTCATACTTAACTGACATCTATCTAATGCTGCCACTAATTTTGGAGTGATGAAATTTTTCCTCATAGAAGTTTTGTTAGTATCGGGCTGTGAGCTCTCAGTTGGGGTGGGAAATTTTTTTTGTAGTGGTTCATAAGATGATGTGGCAGGATAAAAAATATTTAGCACGCTGCTCAATGTTTCTAAGGCGCGCCTTTTCCTCTTTTTCAGTCGGTTTTTTGCCCACTCCAGCCAAGTGACCAGGTCGACCCGGCTCTCTCTGCCGCTGCAAGAAGATCCTATTTTCATTTATCTTTATAAATTGAAGCGCATCCACATGCGCAATGTCGAACCAATTTTCTAAGTTTGTAACAAACTCTTGTCGACGCTGCTCAAACACGTCTTGCATTTTGTTTGCATATTTTTGCAAATCTCTGCAAACTTGGTATAAGGCAACTAGTTTTTTAACACAGTTAGGTAAAGATTTAGTCGGTATACGTGCCTTTTTCCAATAAATAATGCTCTCACGAATAGCAAGATTTGCACTTTTATCGACTCTTAAATTCGCTTCACGAATATTATAGAACAGAACTGCCAGTACTTGTCCATTAGAGGAAAGTTTTGAACCGATAATTTGATGTTTTACATCCCCTATTAAAAATATTTTTTTTTTAGAACTGCGTAACTCCACTGGCATGTTAACTGAACTAAATTGGTGCGTTTACTAATAAAACAAACAAGCAATAATAAGCACATCGATACGTTAGCTCCCGCGCGCCTTACTATGCAAGTACTGACATGTTTCGATGCAAGTCGGCATGGGTTGCCATGGTTCTCAGTACATGAAACTTTATTTACAATTGTTTTGACATAATTCAAACAAAATTAGATGGTATGCATTAAAAAAAAGAACTTTTATTTTTTTGGGACACCTTAACAGCTATTTATCACGGTTGACACGGCACAACAAGCTGCTTAAATGTTATACCGTCCGGCTCATTATTGGACATAGCAACTTACGCTCCTACTTGTAAGAATTAATGACTGATTGCTTGCAGAAGTGGCGATGAGATAGTTACTCTGAAAACAAATCCATTTTTGGGTCTTTTCGTGTGTACTATTTTACCAGTTTTGTAAAGAGATTGTGGAGGAATATAAACTGAAAGTATTGATATATAAAATAGCTTGGCAGACGATAAGGTTAGTCTAGTATTTAAAAGAACTATGACCTCTAATCAACTGTAACTAGCACTGTTCGTGCGCGAGCTAAAATAGGCAACACATCGTACAGGCGACAGTATCACCGGTAGGCATACATAGTTGCTCTATCGTAAAATCGAAGTGCGAGTAGAAACGTAAATTTCACGAGTAGAGTGCGTCCTCCGAGGAGTGGATCCGAGACAATCTCTTAACGCGTCGCGGGAATTAACACATAACCGCAAAAGGCTGGACTTCTTGGGTTTATTGTTACATTACATTAAGCTTATTTGTACTTTATTTAATTCTACCAGTGTATCAACAAGTACCTCATACTGACACCCTTTATATTGCGATACGAATATACCTTTATCAACTTGGATACTGAAATTACGCAAGCACCTCAAATAAAATAAATAGATAATTTAAGATGATGGAATTATTGGAAGAAATCAAAGCTAAACTGGAGGGAGTGGATGAGAGGGGCGTACGACTAGAAGCGAAAATAGATGAATTCCGAAAGGAACTAAATAAAACCAACGAAGAAAATGAAAAACTAAAAAAAAAAGAAAACCAGGAGCTTAAACATAAGTTACCAAAACAACGGATAAGATTGGAAAACATGAAAAGAGAGATAGGAAAAAGAAACATAATAATACATCGACTTGAGGAATCCAAAAAAGACGAGGAGTTACAATTAAAGAAAAGAGTGCGAATAACTTTAAGGGATATAAGAATAATGATTGGAATGGAGGAGAAGGTCAATGATGCTAGGAAAGTTGGAAAGGAACAAGAAGGAAGATGTAGACCAATCGTACTCAAATTAAGAAATAGATTTAAGAAAAGGGAAATACTGCAGACGGCAAGAAAAACTAAAAGGGACAAAATTTTTCATAGAAGAGGATTATACACGAGACATACAACAGTATAGAAGAGAACTGGTACGACCCATGAAAAAAATAAGTACAAAAGGGTACTCGGTGATCTTAAGGTATGACAAATTAATAATTAATGGGGAAGCTTTCTCCTTAAAATGGCTTGAAGAAATTGATAAACAAAATGAAGGTAACGAAGAGGATGAGCTAGAGGGAAAGAGTAAACCGAAAAGTGGGGAATCAGTAGTTAAAGAAACCAATTTAAAGAGAATGGTACGCAGATAGAGAAGGGGGAGAATATGAATAAGGGAAGAACTTTGAGCCAAAGATCGCCTGAGACCAAAGAAGAGGAGGTGCTAAAAGAAAAGATGCCGAGGATAACAAAGACTGCAAGGTTCTCAAAAAACTAGTAATATTTAATAACTCTCGGATTAAGGAGACAGCACAGGCTAGTGATAAGGAAAATGAACAAACTGGAAAGACAAGTATAAAAATCAAAACTAATATACGGAAATGGTAAAGAAATGGAACTCATCCAAGAAATCAAGAAAACGAAATTAGAAATTCTGACGATTAGGGAAACTAAAAGGAAAGGCATTGGAGAAGTGATAATAGAAGATCATGGAATTACTGTACAGTGGAGTTGAGATGGATGAAAGAGCGGAAGCGGGCGTGGGATGTGTACTAAGTCCAAATTACTTGGAAAAATTAGTAGACCGGAAAGCTGTAAATAAAAGTATGATGAAAGTTAAAATTAGGGGAAGGAAAGTATGGAGATAATATTGGCATATGGACCAGGAGAAAATGATTTAGTGATGGAAAAGGATAAGTTCTTGAATGAAGTACGAAATTTATATGATGAATGCAGAAGACCTACCATTATCACCGGGGATTTTAATGCAAGAATAGCCAATGGTAAAACGAAAACAAGGAGTAATGGAGAGATATGGGGAGGAAAACGATCAATAGAAATGGGGAAATATTAATTGATTTTTGTATTCAAAATATTTAACTCCTTTGAGCATAAAGACTGCCACAAATACACCAGAGAAGAGCCTAGAAGAATGGAAAAGTCAGTTATTGATTACATGATTACTGAGAAAACAAACAGAAATACAATACAAAATGTTAAGAGTATATAGAAGTGCTGAAATATCCAGTGACCACTACTTGCTAGCAGCTACAATCAAAGACGATATTGCGAAGCAAAGAGAAAAAGCAACAAAACATAAAAGAAAAATATGCTAAATATGTAACAACAGAAATACATCTAAGAAGAGAAGGCAGGCAGCCAAAGTCTATAGAAGAAAAATGGCAGATGCTAAAGGAGAGTATATACGAGGCAGGAATCAACTCATGTGGGATATCGATAAGTGGGGGGTCCAGAAAAAGAATAAGCTGGTGGAATGAAGAAATAAGAGAAGTAATAAAAGACAAAAACTAGCATGCAAAGATTACTTGGAAAAGAACACCACAGGAAGGTATGCGAAGTACCAAACTACAAGGAGGGCAGTAAAGGAAAAGGTTAGAAGAGCTAAGGCCAAGGAATGAGAGGCTTTCGGGGAAAAATGGAAAGCGACAGTAGAAGCAATCAAAAACTGTTGTACAGAGTGCTAAAAAGCATGAAGAACAAAGACAAAAAATCTAATATGAGACATGTTAAGAGTAAATAAGGGAGTATTCTTATTGAAACTGGGGAAGTAATGAGACGATGGAAGGAGTACTTTCAAAATATGCTGGCAGGGGTAGATATACAAACCAATGAAATAGAAATAATAGATACAAACCACTACATACAGAGTAGTGAGAACACAGAGTTTGAAGAAGTAGAAAAAGCAGTATGGAAACTAACAAATGGCAAAGCACCAGGCGTTGATAATGTAAAAGCTGAACTATTTAGGTATATGAGCACAGAGGGATATGAACTGCTGCATGAAATTATTAATGATGCATGTAAAACGAAAGAAATCTCGGAGGACTGGAAAACGTCAATCATCGTCCAAATTTACAAGAACGGGGACACCAGGGAGCGCTCAAGTTATAGGGGCATATCCTTGATTTGTGTTGCATGTAAAGTGTATAAATCTGTCTTAAAGCAAAGATTGAGGAAACTAATAGAAGGAAAACTACATGAGGCACAGAGTGGTTTCAGACCCGGACACAGCACACCAGAACACACTTTTACTATCAGAAACTTAGTAGACAAGAACCTAACATATGATAACGAATTATACTTGTGCTTATTAGATATGCAGAAAGCTTTTGATAAAGTAGAGAGGCAAAGATTATGGATTGTCCTAGAAAATGAAGGAGTAGACAGAGATGTAGTGGAAGGAATTAAATCAATCTGCAAGGAAACATATAACATAGTTAAAACAAATAATCAAGAATCTGCAAAATTTAGATCAGGAAAAGGGGTAAGACAGGGGGGAGTCTTGAGCCACATTCAGTTTATTACATTTGTGGACAAAATAATAAAGAATTCGAGTAGTAAAAGCAAGAAAATAAATGCAGGCTATTATAAAATGAATCCAATCAAAATAAGTGAATGCGTATTTGCAGACGATGTGGTGATAATGGCCAATAGTGAAAAGATATATATCACAAATTAAATAAAAAAAGAATCGAGAGGATCGATGAAAAATTGGCGGAGCCAGAGTGTCCACCGATTTTTAAAATGCAATTTTGAGAAAAACGCGTTAAGTTTTTGTACCAGTTTAGTCATGATTAAAGATAATTTAACTAAAAATTACCTCTAATCTGTGATGCAGCACCATCTTCTGATGAGTCAAAAAATCACTGTCCCAGAAGGTAACAGGTAAATCTGGTCAGGTAAAGTCTCCATTTTCGAAAGACGCCGCGCGTGAACTTTAGCGCGCTTCTGCGCGTCTCTGCTTCTACACTTCAAAAATTGCCCTTTCACTTTAGATATCGATTTGTAACTAACGGCATATCATCATTTTTGTGTCCATAAAAAGTACTTTGAATAAATTAAAAATATTTATTAATTTTTTGAACATTTCAAAGTGGTGAACTCCTTAATAATATGTTTTTGGAACAATGTCGCAAGAAGCAAATAAAAAGCTGCAAGAAGAATGTATAGACACAAAAGAGGTTATTCATTATTATATTCAGTAATTTAGAAGCTCTTATAAACACTCTTTCAAACAAAGTTGGGTTTTAAAAGCTAAAAAACAAAGCAAAGTTGATGTATGAAACTGCCATCTATAAAGCAAACATTACAAGAAATAAAAAGCCACAAGTTTTGAGGAAAAAAAAGCTGAAAATTACCAGTTTTTTGGACGACAGTTTTTCGTGATGGAAACATGTTCTACTGCAGTAGATTCTCTGAAGTTTAGCTTGGTACGAAAAAGTATAATTGTATATAGAAATACATACGAATTTTGGATTTCTATGGAATATGGCAAAATACGGCAGATGGCAAATCAGGCAATGAAAAAGTATGCTTCTGATTTAGATGAAACAGTTCCTAAGAAATGTGTGTATTTGGCAGCATTTTTAAGAGTCCCTGAATGTATTTACAAAGATAAGGAAAACCAAAAATACATTTGGAACCACAGACTTTTAGTATTATTAAAGTCACAGGACATAGAGTTTACTTTTGCCAATACTACCATCGTTGTAAGAATTTTTTTAAAGATGGCAATCGCCAACTGCAATAGTATTTAATCACCATTAAATTTAAAAACACTTTTTTTGTGTTAATAGGTTTTACTTTCATTAATATTTTTACACTGACCTTTGACATTGAACTTTTTGACATTTACTTTTTGTCATTCTGACAGTTAACATGGAACTTAACTAAACATCCCGCCACCTAAGGACTGCTATAGTCCTTGAATTACAAACATAAGCACTAATCAATATAATCCGGAACATCCACGGGCAATGGACATATCTTAGCAATTAGATCTTGTCTTTATATTGCAATGTAACTACTCTAGTAATTTTATCTGCACTTGGGTGTTTCTCGATAATACGACCCAAAAGCCATTTTCCCGGAAGTAGTCTATCATCTTTGACTAGCACGACTGTACCTAACGATAATTCTGGCCGAGAGACGTTCCACTTATAGCGGCACTGCAGTGTTGTGAGATACTCACATTGCCACATTTGTCACGAACATTGAATCATACGTTGTATCATGTGCCATCTATTTAACTGATTAAGCTTTAAGTCTGTTAATGATTGTTCGGGTACACCAATCATGGGTTTCCCTACCAAGAAATGTCCGAAAGTTAACGGAGGTTCATCCAGAGAAGTATTCACGAACGTAATAGGGCGAGAATTGACACAAGCCTCGACCTGAGTCAAGAGAGTGTAAAATTCTTTGTATGTCATAACCGTGCGTCCTATGACACGCTTTAAGTGACCTTTGACAGTCGTCACCCCAGACTTCCAAAGACCACCTAAGTGGGGGACACTAGGAGGGATAAAATTCCAAGTTGTATGATCGTTGGCAAGCAATTCAACAACCTCGGTAACTACCTGAGATTTCGAATTTCGAAACGCAAGATCTAATTCTCGCGACGCGCCTACAAAATTAGTCCCATGATGATCGCTCCAAATTTTCTTGCAGTGACCACGTCGGGCAGTGAACCGGCGAAAAACAGCAACAAAGGCAGCTGTTGTAAGATCTGTAATCAACTCCAGGTGAATGACCTTTGTTACTGTACACACAAATAGGCAAATGTAAACCTTACTTGTCTTTTTACGGCGACTTGAATAGAGTTTCATAGTAAATAGTCCAGAAAAGTCTACACCACTTGTGAGGAAAGGACGACTGGGTTTGACTCTGAAGTCAGGTCAGGTCTCATAAACGGCACAGGTGGTATAGCTGTCCGCTTAAAACAGGAAATAGTTTTAACCAAAATTTTAACACGAATGATCCAATATTTTTGTCTAATGTAATCAAGTGTAAGTTGATTTTCCCCATGCAGGGATTTCAGATGAGCGTCGGAAACGATTAATCTTGAGATTAACAGGATTTTTGATATCGCTGCATGTAGAAGTCTACCGCCAACACGAATGACATTGTCATTATCTACATAAGGATTAAGCACATATATCTTACTAGTTCTATGAACACATGGTTACCCTGGGAAAGCAATGTAATCTCATTTTCAAAGGAAATAGATTGTGATAGTCGAACACGAACATTCAAAGCCATTTTTAGTTCATCAGCTGTGAGGTAACTAGGTTCATTCACAGGAATATTTTCAATTTTATTTTTACATTTTTAAAATTTTAAACAGTAAGCAGTAATTTGGTAAGCGTGGAGAATCTTTTTAAATAAGAAATCGCAATATCATTATCGACAACATGCACATGTGAGATTTAATTTTAAGTTTTGCTTCTAATACAGTTTCAGGAATTTAATTTTAGGATGAATAATAGCTTTATCGTCGCGCAAAAATTGTGGACCACTCCACCATAGATCCGACTGTCGTCAATCTGCTGGATATGTACCTCGGGACGCCAAATCAGCCGGATTTCTTGTTGAACTAACATTATGCCATTGAGAGACTTGTATAAGAGAATATTTCTGATGTACGATTAGCAACGAATGTAACCCAAGCGTTTGGCGGTTTGCGAAGCCAGGCCAAGACTATAGTTGAGTCTGTCCAGGCATAAACTTTATCATCATTAATTTTCAGTGTAGTTTTTACATGTTGAAGTTATCTCGCTAAGAGCACTGCACCGCGAAGTTCGAGGCGTGGAAGTGAAATTTGTTTTACTGGCGCTGCTTTAGACTTTGCTATGAGCAAGTATACGTAAATTTTACCATCACTTCCCCAAACCCTAAGATACACTACACCAGCATAACCAGCACAAGAGGCATCACTAAAACCATTCAGTGCAGTTCGACTTTTGTGGTACTGTCAGAAACTGCAAGCCATCGTGGGAACTGGATGCTTTCAGTGTGCTTAAAATTATTAAAGTAAGTATTCCATTCATTTTTCTTGATCCTACTCTTTGCCAGTTTTTGCATAAAGATTTTAAATAAAATAACACCTGGTGTTGGCCAACCTAAAGAGTCAAAAGTTTTAGCAATTGTGGATATAACATTTATTTTTGCCACCTTGTCGTGAATAAATTTTAACTCGAATTTAAGTTCAAAATTGTCTGTTTTGGAGTTCCATGTAATACCTAATATTTTCATAGTATCTTTTATTTTTATATTCACTGCACCTTGTAATTCTTTATTCATTGTCTGGAATATTATGCAACACAAATTCGCTATTACACGTCCATTTATGTAACGAAAAACTGCCGCCAGCTAACAATTCCGTTATTCTCCTTTGCAGATATGCAGCAGCTTCTTCAGTAGACGCACTTGTCATCAGATCATCAGGGTACATATCCGTTTTAACAGCTCACTTTCAAGAGAGAACTGTTCTCGTTCATCTTCAGCCAGTTGACGAATAGTACGTATAGCCAAATACGTAGCGCAAGATGTCCCATAAGTGACGGTGAGAAGTCAGTACAGTTGTGTAGGTTGTGCAGACGACTCTTGCCACAAGATTCTCTGTAGTCAATAATTTAGATACCAGGATCTGTCTATACATCTTCCGGCTATCAGCAACCAAGCAGTATTTGTGTTGTCTCCATCTGGTAATTAAATCTCTAATATCTTGTTACAATGAATACCCAATCAATTGTTCAAGATTTAATGAATTTCCTTTTTCAGGTGCAACACTTCCATCGAAGACTACCCTGAGCTTTGTGCTTAAGCTCGTCGGCCTAAGGACAGCGTAGCGCGGTGAGATAAGTAGTATGATTGTGATATAATACCCATTTCTGTTTCAGGTACTTTCATCATATGACCATATGATTCATATTGCTCCATAAATTTGTCGTATTCTTCCTTAAACTCTGGTCTTTGTCTAAATCGATTATCCATTTGATGCAAACGGCTGACAGCAAGATGTTTGGAATTACCAAGGTTTGTGGGAGGATCATCTCTGAAAGGTAGTTTACATGATGTATATTCCGTCATCATTACGAATGTGAGTATTCTTGAAGTGTTCTTCACATTGTATTTCAAGATTTGTCATAGGTTTTGTAAGTGGTAGATTCTCTCTAATTTCCCAAAATCGTCTTAACAACTGATCTACTTCTAGCTTAGTGTGAGTAATTACGGTATCGTGTTGTTGTGCAGCAGCATCAGTTTGTGAAACTCTCCCTGATATCAACCAGCCAAGACAAGAGTTAAGTGAAACAAGAGAATCACATCGGCGTAAACCATCAAGTATTATGTGAGCATGCACGTCGGCACCCAGAAGAACATCAACAGAACCTGGCTTGCGGAAGTTAGGATTAGCAAGATCTAACTGCATAGATAAAGACCAAGTGCCTTGTGAGAATTCACGTGAAGGTAGCAGTGAGGTGAGTTTCTTTAGTGCATAAGAGTTGACTTCAAATTGTGATGAATAATTCTTTGAGGACTGTATTGTAAGTGTAACCACAGATTTTTTAGTTACTACTGATGTGTTGGAAATACCAGAGATTTTTCCGATGATTGGAGTACTGTCAAGACTCAACAGTTGTGATCCTGCTTCAGATATAAAAGATCCCCGTGAGCCTTGGTCAGCAAGAACTCTTAATTTATAAATATCACCATTCTTCGTTTCAACATTAATTATAGCAATAGCTAAAATAACATGATTATCATTGGTTGTTGATTTTAGACTAATGCCTAAGTTACAGGATGGTGTATCTATGGATTTTTCCTTTTCAGCTTATTCATTTCTTTTCCTTGTGGCTCTTTGATTTGTATGAAGTTAATCATTTCCATAGTTCTAAATCTTTTCTCAAAAAAACAAGTGAAATTTCTCATAGGTTGTAATTGCTGTAGAATTTTCAAGAGATTGTTCCCAAAGTTTGTGAGTTTCAATCTCTAACTTGGAGACCAATATATGAACAATAATCACATCCCATGAACTAATATCTATTTCTAAATTTTTTAGTTATGTGAGGCTTTGGCTAGTTGTATCTAAAATATCTTTAATACCTTTTGCAGATTCTGAGTTTAATCTTCGTTGAGTTAATAAACGATTTAAAATAGTATTCACAATAACAAGCTTGTTCTCATAACTTTCTTGGAACTTTTTTCAATGCATCATTATAATTCGCTTCTGTTAATGAATAATTCCTAAGTAATTGTTCTGCTTCACCAGATTTACTAGATTTTAGATGATATGTTTTTCTATTTTGGACAGGCTACTCTCATTATAGATAAGAAAGGTAAACAAGTCTGTAAAACTCAACCATTGACTATAGTCACTAGAGAACGTGTGTATTGGTATAGGTGGAAGATTCGGTCTAAAACTTGGAGATTCGTTAACAGTATTTGAATTCGAATAAGAACTTCTCAGATCAATATTTTCTTGTTTATTAAACTCATACATGTAATCTTTAATAAACGTTTTCAGCTCCCGGTATGCCTCCTCAGTATTATAATATTCTTCAACATCCAAAGATTCCAAACCTTCCTTTTGGTTTGCCACAATTGCTATAATAATAAAGTTATAACTTTTTACAAAACTTAAACAATGTTCATTTAATGTGTCCAGCCTCCTATCTAAATACCCTATAGTAATTGTTGCTTTAGCACACTTTTTTGTGTTTGTAAGTAGTTTTATAATTTTTGGCGAATAATTACAAAATAAGGCAAAATGTTGTGTTTCCGCCATGCTTAATGTCCAAAACCAAATGTAATAATTATCATGTAATTTACAAAGGTATGGTGATATTTTGCATTTAGTACGTCCAACAACAAAGTTATGAACTTATTCACTGATTAGTTTTAATTTTCACTGTCGATTGCTTTCACTAATTACTTGCACAACTTTAATACTAATCCGCTCGGTTCAGGACCATATTTAATCACTGCAGTTTATTAAAAATACTTTTTTTTTTGTTAATTGGTCTTACTTCCATTAATATTTTTACACTGACTTTTGACATGAAACTTTTCACATTTTCCTACCTTTTTGTTATTCTGGCAGTTGACATGGAACTTAACTAAACAATGGAAAACAATCCTCTTCAGTTCTCAAGGGAGAGAATAACTTTTTGGGATCAAGGATCTTGCTCTTTTATTTACTGAGAGTGAGCTTTACTTTTGATAAATAGCCCAGAGATTTACTAAATCAAAAGCCGGCAAAAGAAATATTTTTTAATACTATTTTTTTAACAGAACTGATGTTTGTTTTTATTTTTGCTCATTGATATGTAAATATACATTGACATTGTATTGAAGTGTCTCTATGGAATGAAAATTGCAAAAATCAAATAAATGTTTTGTCTAAACGATTAACCTCTTTTTCACCATTTTTTTACAACGTTGTCAATTTACAACTCCAAGGATTTAGTACTAGGTACTTTGTAAGTTGAGGATGTCGACATCATTGTCAACAATTAACTTGTTTTGCTCTTTATGAATCGACCACATTTTGTTATTTAATGGGAGAAATACAATTAGAACGGAAAAAACGCATTTTGAACAATTTTTTATGAGGAAGTTTTTTTAAAATAAGTTGAAACTTTGTAGGATTATTAATGTACCCATGTAGTACATGAAAAAAAAATTTCTTTTATTTTTATCTGAAACAGTCGGGCAAAAAAATTTTCGTAAATATGCTTAAAGTTAGTCGATGAATTAAAGAAAAGTGAATAAAAAAAATTCGACATTTCGCAAAAATTTTTCAAAATGGTATTTTTGCCGCCATTTTATCAAAAAAATTTACGTTTAGCAATAAAAATTACAAAAATTCTTAATTCATCTAAAGGCTAATATTACAAAAAAGAAATCCTGTAAGTTTCAGCTCAATCGGATAATTAGTTTTTGAGTTATCACGCCCGCCAACTCAAAAAGTGCTGTTTTGAGAAAAACTAGCGAAAAATCATACTTACATCTCAATCGGCAATAGTGTCTTATCTGCTCCAGTCGCTTCCGCCTTCTTCCAGTCGCACCAACTATCCTCTCCGTCCGGGCAGTATGAGTGGTTGGGATTCTCATCGGTCGAGCACAAGTGATAGTAAGTCGCAAGAATTCCTTTTTTCATTTCTTTAACACTGTGGACATTTCGCCGGATTGCTAGACCATAATAAGTCGATAGTTTTTTTATGAGTGCATCGGCCAGTTTGCCTTTGCCGCCGATTTTTTTGCTGCTTCTTGACATTCCTGAAACGAATGCCCATTCTCTTCTGAACATGTCCTATGCACTCACTTTTTTTCACAACGAGTTCTTCGCCCTAGGGGCCGTCTCCAATATAATTGCAGTATTTCACTCCGAATTTTTCCTCAGATGTTTTAAACATTTCGAGTACAGAGTCAACCCCCATCTTACCCGCGGAGCCCTCGTGATTTTTGGCACAAAATTCTTCGTGTTCTTCATGCCACTTCAAAAATTGCTCAGTATTTAACTCTTTTTTATGAGCACATTCATTGCAAAAACTGCTTTTAACTAATAAATCGACGACTTTTCCTGTGAAATATTCGATAAGAGTAGTAACACCATACAACGATTTAAAGCCTCTTTCTTTCCATCTCCCATCCCTCGATACTTTTAGCTGTAAAAGAGGGAGCTCTCGTTTTTCGTTTTCTTTTTTTTTCTTCTACAGTTTTCATACAACAATAATTAAAAACAGTAAGGCTGGCCGTGTGCAAATGTTCAATTATTCTATCGTATGACGATTGTGCCAAACCTTTACAGATATCCATTAAACTGCAAAATAAATTGATCCCACTCCAAGCAAATGCATGACAAGCACTACACGTCGGTTTATTCCATAACTAGTTTCGATGAGAGGGCCGGACTGCAACTAAGTTTTACCACATTTGCAAATAACGACAATTTTGAAGCCTAAACCTCATGCTGTTTCTTCAAATCGAATTTTTTGCTTGCAACTTGTACTCACCAAAATATCAGCAAGTACATTGAAAACAATGTAGAACTCGATAATTCAGTAAGCTAAAGGCACACTGTATGATATATCACATTCTACAGAAATCCACTATTTTTATTGATTATTTCTAAAACGCTATGGGCACTTGTATCCTTTAATATAGGCAACACACATAACTCCATATATATATATATTAAACCAATAAAAAAATTGGAAAAAAATTTGCTGACTGATGTAACCCCTTAAACGATACCCAAATAATCTATAATCTATAAATATATTGGGATATGACGAACAATTTGGAGAGCATCTCCGAAAATAAAAATAATTTACATCAATGTTTTCCCCACAACGCAGAGCGAATTAGTGCAAAAAGCTAATTGACTAGTCGGCAGGGAATTTTGAGTGGACTGATCGGCTGATATCAATATTTTTCAAAATCACAAAAAGCCTGGTAATCTTGAAGAGATTTGTGTTTTTTTAGTCCCATAAAAATGGCGCTATTGTTAATTAAGGGTTGCGAAAACATTCAATCGTCACTATCTCGAAAACTAAACGATCGATCGCCCTGAAAAAATAGCGCACATTTGAATCATAGAGGGCATATTTTCCAATAATTTTCAGCTCCCTAGGCGTTTTAATTTTCAAGAAACAAAGTATCGAAAAAACGGCATTTTTCAAATTCGGGCGCTATTTTCTAAGTCAACAATATAATTTAGGAAATTCAATAAGGAACAACTTTTTAATTACATGTGCTATAGTAAAAATGCCAAGGAACAGAGATCAGAGATATAAAAAAGTCGTTTTTGTCGCTAGATGTTAAATATAAAATCAAGCGTACAGCCAATCTCTTAGAAAACTTAGGTTGTTTAACTACATCCAGCAAAACGAAGCGATTCCAACAATAAAATAATATCAATGGAGCGCAAAACGCTGAAAAACTTCTCGCTGGCCTCCTGAGTCACGCTCAGGAAATCGGTAGCATACCGATACTGTATTCGCTTAATGCATGGGAAGCCCATACGTTCTGTACATCTGCAGGTGGCACACTCAAATGCCGATGGCGTAAAGTCCAAAAAAGACGAATTCCTGGAATTTGTTGTCTGGTATATTGATAGGTTTTAATCAACGAGATCTATCTCAAAGTGAGAGATGCGATCCGTTTGCCCAATTATAGCTGCCACCGAAACGACCGACTATTTGCCGTCAAGGAGGGAACAGCAATTTCCATGAAGTCCTGCCTGGAGCATTATGCAACAACGCTCCCAGCCACCGACCATTTGGAGGCCACAGCTATCGGTTTTTCCTTAAAAAATCACTCAGGACATTAAATATTGATTCACCTTTAGTGTCCGTCTCCAAAGTTTTCACGAATAGTAGCTCTTCATGAATTTCTTCGTCCATAACAAATCGAACATATGCCAATAATAATGCTTTGCTTCATTACCAGGTAAAGTTGACTCGTCGTGGTGGGTTTGGAAGAGATTTCTTTTAGGAATAAGCCTCACCTTTTGTACTTACGTATTTTTTTGTAATTTGTCCATTTTTTGTTTACTTACGTGTAGAATAAATTGTAAAATAAATAGATAAATAATAAATAAAATAAAAGTATGTATAACAAATAGGCAGGTAAGTACTTACTTTTCCGACAGTGGCAAACACTAACATCGATTCACTTTACTTTACTTTTCTTTTCGAAATTCGGGAAACAAATGAATAACGTTTATCCGTGGCAATCGTATTTATATTGGTGAAGAATCAAACAAGCTCATGCAAGATTGCAAGCACACACACACCACAAGTCGTACTTCGTCCCTTTGCACGTCTGAACAAGCATTGCGGACGGCGGCAGCGGCAGCGCTTTGCAAGTCTCGACGTGTTGTACTGAATATGGAATATGCAAGTTTTTACAAGTAACAGTCGCTGAGCTTCTTAAAATATTATCTGCTTACATTGATAGGTGAACTCAAGCCGACATTTTAGTTCTTCACTATCGAAACCAGATAAATTTTCGTGGACCCCGCTTAGTAGACCGGAAAGCTGTAAATAAAAGTATGATGAAAGTTAAAATTAGGGGAAGGAAAGTATGGAGATAATATTGGCATATGGACCAGGAGAAAATGATTTAGTGATTGGAAAGGATAAGTTCTGGAATGAATTACGAAATTTATATGATGAATGCAGAAGACCTACCATTATCACCGGGGATTTTAATGCAAGAATAGCCAATGGTAAAACGAAAACAAGGAGTAATGGAGAGATATGGGGAGGAAAACGATCAATAGAAATGGGGAAATATTAATTGATTTTTGTATTCAAAATAGTTAACTCCTTTGAGCATAAAGACTGCCACAAATACACCAGAGAAGAGCCTAGAAGAATGGAAAAGTCAGTTATTGATTACATGATTACTGAGAAAACAAACAGAAATACAATACAAAATGTTAAAGAGTATATAGAAGTGCTGAAATATCCAGTGACCACTACTTGCCAGCAGCTACAATCAAAGACGATATTGCGAAGCAAAGAGAAAAAGCAACAAAACATAAAAGAAAAATATGCTAAATATATAACAACAGAAATACATCTAAGAAGAGAAGGCAGGCAGCCAAAGGCTATAGAAGAAAAATGGCAGATACTAAAGGAGAGCATATATGAGGCAGGAATCAACTCATGTGGGATATCGATAAGTGGGGGTCCAGAAAAAGAACAAGCTGGTGGAATGAAGAAATAAGAGAAGTAATAAAAGAAAAAAAACTATCATGGAAAGATTACTTGGAAAAGAACACCACAGAAAGCTATGCGAAGTACCAAACTACAAGGAGGCCAGTAAAGGAAAAGGTTAGAAGAGCTAAGGCCAAGGAATGGGAGGCTTTCGGGGAAAAAATGGAAAGCGACAGTAGAAGCAATCAAAAACTGTTGTACGAGTGCTAAAAAGAATGAAGAACAAAGACAAAAATCTAATATGAGGCATGTTAAGAGTAAAGAAGGGAATATTCTTATTGAAACTGAGGAAGTAATGAGACAATGGAAAGAGTATTTTCAAGATATGCTGGGCGGGATAGATATACAAACCAATGAAATAGAAATAATAGATACAAACCACTACATACAGAGTAGTGAGGACACAGAGTTTGAAGAAGTAGAAAAAGCAGTATGGAAACTAACAAATGGCAAAGCACCAGGCATTGATAATGTAAAAGCTGAACTATTTAGGTATATGAGCACAGAGGGATATGAACTGCTGCATGAAATTATTAATGATGCATGTAAAACAAAAGAAATCTCGGAGGACTGGAAAACGTCAATTATCGTCCAAATTTACAAGAACGGGGACACCAGGGAGCGCTCAAGTTATAGGGGCATATCCTTGATTTGTGTTGCATGTAAAGTGTATAAATCTGTCTTAAAGCAAAGATTGAGGAAACTAATAGAAGGAAAACTACATGAGGCACAGAGTGGTTTCAGACCCGGACACAGCACACAAGACCACACTTTTACTATCAGAAACTTAGTAGACAAGAACCTAACATATGAGATAACGAATTATACTTGTGCTTATTAGATATGCAGAAAGCTTTTGATAAAGTAGAGAGGCAAAGATTATGGATTGTCCTAGAAAATGAAGGAGTAGACAGAGATGTAGTGGAAGGAATTAAATCAATCTGCAAGGAAACATATAAGATAGTTAAAACAAATAATCAAGAATCTGCAAAATTTAGATCAGGAAAAGGGGTAAGACAGGGGGGAGTCTTGAGCCACATTCAGTTTATTACATTTGTGGACAAAATAATAAAGAATTCGAGTAGTAAAAGCAAGAAAATAAATGCAGGCTATTATAAAATGAATCCAATCAAAATAAGTGAATGCGTATTTGCAGACGATGTGGTGATAATGGCCAATAGTGAAAAGATATATATCACAAATTAAAAAAAAAAGAATCGAGAGGATCGATGAAAATTGGCGGAGCCAGAGTGTCCACCGATTTTTAAAATGCAATTTTGAGAAAAACGCGTTTTTTTGTAAGTTTAGTCATGATTAAAGATAATTTAACTAAAAATTACCTCTAATCTGTGATGCAGCACCATCTTCTGATGAGTCAAAAAATCACTGTCCCAGAAGGTAACAGGTAAATCTGGTCAGGTAAAGTCTCCATTTTCGAAAGACGCCGCGCGTGAACTTTAGCGCGCTTCTGCGCGTCTCTGCTTCTACACTTCAAAAATTGCCCTTTCACTTTAGATATCGATTTGTAACTAACGGCATATCATCATTTTTGTGTCCATAAAAAGTACTTTGAATAAATTAAAAATATTTATTAATTTTTTGAACATTTCAAAGTGGTGAACTCCTTAATAATATGTTTTTGGAACAATGTCGCAAGAAGCAAATAAAAAGCTGCAAGAAGAATGTATGGACACAAAAGAGGTTATTCATTATTATATTCAGTAATTTAGAAGCTCTTATAAACACTCTTTCAAACAAAGATGAGTTTCCAAAGCCAAAAAAACAAAGCAAAGTTGATGTATCAAACTGCCATCTATAAAGCAAACATTACAAGAAATAAAAAGCCACAAGTTTTGAGGAAAAAAAAACTGAAAATTACCAGTTTTTTGGACGACAGTTTTTCGTGATGGAAACATGTTCTACTGCAGTAGATTCTCTGAAGTTTAGCTTGGTACGAAAAAGTATAATTGTATATAGAAATACATACGAATTTTGGATTTCTATGGAATATGGCAAATCAGGCAATGAAAAAGTATGCTTCTGATTTAGATGAAACAGTTCCTAAGAAATGTGTGTATTTGGCAGCATTTTTAAGAGTCCCTGAATGTATTTACAAAGATAAGGAAAACCAAAAATACATTTGGAACCACAGACTTTTAGTATTATTAAAGTCACAGGACATAGAGTTTACTTTTGCCAATACTACCATCGTTGTAAGAATTTTTTTAAAGATGACAATCGCCAACTGCAATAGTATTTAATCACCATTAAATTTAAAAACACTTTTTTTGTGTTAATAGGTTTTACTTTCATTAATATTTTTACACTGACCTTTGACATTGAACTTTTTGACATTTACTTTTTGTCATTCTGACAGTTAACATGGAACTTAACTAAACATCCCGCCACCTAAGGACTGCTATAGTCCTTGAATTACAAACATAAGCACTAATCAATATAATCCGGAACATCCACGGGCAATGGACATATCTTAGCAATTAGATCTTGTCTTTATATTGCAATGTAACTATTCTAGTAATTTTATCTGCACTTGGGTGTTTCTCGATAATACGACCCAAAAGCCATTTTCCCGGAAGTAGTCTATCATCTTTGACTAGCACGACTGTACCTAACGATAATTCTGGCCGAGAAACGTTCCACTTATAGCGGCACTGCAGTGTTGTGAGATACTCACATTGCCACCTTTGCCACGAACATTGAATCATACGTTGTATCATGTGCCATCTATTTAACTGATTAAGCTTTAAGTCTGTTAATGATTGTTCGGGTACACCAATCAAAGGTTTCCCTACCAAGAAATGTCCGAAAGTTAACGGAGGTTCATCCAGAGAAGTATTCACGAACGTAATAGGGCGAGAATTGACACAAGCCTCGACCTGAGTCAAGAGAGTGTAAAATTCTTTGTATGTCATAACCGTGCGTCCTATGACACGCTTTAAGTGACCTTTGACAGTCGTCACCCCAGACTTCCAAAGACCACCTAAGTGGGGGACACTAGGAGGGATAAAATTCCAAGTTGTATGATAGTTGGCAAGCAATTCAACAACCTCGGTAACTACCTGAGATTTCGAATTTCGAAACGCAAGATCTAATTCTCGCGACGCGCCTACAAAATTAGTCCCATGATGATCGCTCCAAATTTTCTTGCAGTGACCACGTCGGGCAGTGAACCGGCGAAAAACAGCAAAAAAGGCAACTGTTGTAAGATCTGAAACCAACTCCAGGTGAATGACCTTTGTTACTGTACATACAATAGGCAAATGTAAACCTTGCTTGTCTTTTTACGGCGACTTGAATAGAGTTTCATAGTAAATAGTCCAACAAAGTCTACACCACTTGTGAGGAAAGGACGACTGGGTTTGACTATGAAGTCAGGTCAGGTAGGTTTCTCATAAACGGCACAGGTGGTATAGCTGTCCGCTTAAAACAGGAAATACATTTGTTAATTATAGTTTTAACCAAAATTTTAACACGAATGATCCAATACTTTTGTCTAATGTAATCAAGTGTAAGTTGATTTTCCCCATGCAGGGATTTCAGATGAGCGTCGGAAACGATTAATCTTGAGATTAACAGGATTTTTGATATCGCTGCATGTAGAAGTCTACCGCCAACACGAATGACATTGTCATTATCTACATAAGGATTAAGCACATATATCTTACTAGTTCTATGAACACATGGTTACCCTGGGAAAGCAATGTAATCTCATTTTCAAAGGAGTTAGATTGTGATAGTCGAACACGAACATTCAAAGCCATTTTTAGTTCATCAGCTGTGAGGTAACTAGGTTCATTCACAGGAATATTTTCAATTTTATTTTTACATTTTTAAAATTTTAAACAGTAAGCAGTAATTTGGTAAGCGTGGAGAATCTTTTTAAATAAGAAATCGCAATATCATTATCGACAACATGCACATGTGAGATTTAATTTTAAGTTTTGCTTCTAATACAGTTTCAGGAATTTAATTTTAGGATGAATAATAGCTTTATCGTCGCGCAAAAATTGTGGACCACTCCACCATAGATCCGACTGTCGTCAATCTGCTGGATATGTACCTCGGGACGCCAAATCAGCCAGATTTCTTGTTGAACTAACATTATGCCATTGAGAGACTTGTATAAGAGAATATTTCTGATGTACGATTAGCAACGAATGTAACCCAAGCGTTTGGCGGTTTGCGAAGCCAGGCCAAGACTATAGTTGAGTCTGTCCAGGCATAAACTTTATCATCATTAATTTTCAGTGTAGTTTTTACATGTTGAAGTTATCTCGCTAAGAGCACTGCACCGCGAAGTTCGAGGCGTGGAAGTGAAATTTGTTTTACTGGCGCTGCTTTAGACTTTGCTATGAGCAAGTATACGTAAATTTTACCATCACTTCCCCAAACCCCAAGATACACTACACCAGCATAACCAGCACAAGAGGCATCACTAAAACCATTCAGTGCAGTTCGACTTTTGTGGTACTGTCAGAAACTGCAAGCCATCGTGGGAACTGGATGCTTTCAGTGTGCTTAAAATTATTAAAGTAAGTATTCCATTCATTTTTCTTGATCCTACTCTTTGCCAGTTTTTGCATAAAGATTTTAAATAAAATAACACCTGGTGTTGGCCAACCTAAAGAGTCAAAAGTTTTAGCAATTGTGGATATAACATTTATTTTTGCCACCTTGTCGTGAATAAATTTTAACTCGAATTTAAGTTCAAAATTGGCTGTTTTGGAGTTCCATGTAATACCTAATATTTTCATAGTATCTTTTATTTTTATATTCACTGCACCTTGTAATTCTTTATTCATTGTCTGGAATATTATGCAACACAAATTCGCTATTACACGTCCATTTATGTAACGAAAAACTGCCGCCAGCTAACAATTCCGTTATTCTCCTTTGCAGATATGCAGCAGCTTCTTCAGTAGACGCACTTGTCATCAGATCATCAGGGTACATATCCGTTTTTAACAGCTCACTTTCAAGAGAGAACTGTTCTCGTTCATCTTCAGCCAGTTGACGAATAGTACGTATAGCCAAATACGTAGCGCAAGATGTCCCATAAGTGACGGTGAGAAGTCAGTACAGTTGTGTAGGTTGTGCAGACGACTCTTGCCACAAGATTCTCTGTAGTCAATAATTTAGATACCAGGATCTGTCTATACATCTTCCGGCTATCAGCAACCAAGCAGTATTTGTGTTGTCTCCATCTGGTAATTAAATCTCTAATATCTTGTTACAATGAATACCCAATCAATTGTTCAAGATTTAATGAATTTCCTTTTTCAGGTGCAACACTTCCATCGAAGACTACCCTGAGCTTTGTGCTTAAGCTCGTCGGCCTAAGGACAGCGTAGCGCGGTGAGATAAGTAGTATGATTGTGATATAATACCCATTTCTGTTTCAGGTACTTTCATCATATGACCATATGATTCATATTGCTCCATAAATTTGTCGTATTCTTCCTTAAACTCTGGTCTTTGTCTAAATCGATTATCCATTTGATGCAAACGGCTGACAGCAAGATGTTTGGAATTACCAAGGTTTGTGGGAGGATCATCTCTGAAAGGTAGTTTACATGATGTATATTCCGTCATCATTACGAATGTGAGTATTCTTGAAGTGTTCTTCACATTGTATTTCAAGATTTGTCATAGGTTTTGTAAGTGGTAGATTCTCTCTAATTTCCCAAAATCGTCTTAACAACTGATCTACTTCTAGCTTAGTGTGAGTAATTACGGTATCGTGTTGTTGTGCAGCAGCATCAGTTTGTGAAACTCTCCCTGATATCAACCAGCCAAGACAAGAGTTAAGTGAAACAAGAGAATCACATCGGCGTAAACCATCAAGTATTATGTGAGCATGCACGTCGGCACCCAGAAGAACATCAACAGAACCTGGCTTGCGGAAGTTAGGATTAGCAAGATCTAACTGCATAGATAAAGACCAAGTGCCTTGTGAGAATTCACGTGAAGGTAGCAGTGAGGTGAGTTTCTTTAGTGCATAAGAGTTGACTTCAAATTGTGATGAATAATTCTTTGAGGACTGTATTGTAAGTGTAACCACAGATTTTTTAGTTACTACTGATGTGTTGGAAATACCAGAGATTTTTCCGATGATTGGAGTACTGTCAAGACTCAACAGTTGTGATCCTGCTTCAGATATAAAAGATCCCCGTGAGCCTTGGTCAGCAAGAACTCTTAATTTATAAATATCACCATTCTTCGTTTCAAATTAATTAAGCAATAGCTAAAATAACATGATTATCATTGGTTGTTGATTTTAGACTAATGCCTAAGTTACAGGATGGTGTATCTATGGATTTTTCCTTTTCAGCTTATTCATTTCTTTTCCTTGTGGCTCTTTGATTTGTATGAAGTTAATCATTTCCATAGTTCTAAATCTTTTCTCAAAAAAACAAGTGAAATTTCTCATAGGTTGTAATTGCTGTAGAATTTTCAAGAGATTGTTCCCAAAGTTTGTGAGTTTCAATCTCTAACTTGGAGACCAATATATGAACAATAATCACATCCCATGAACTAATATCTATTTCTAAATTTTTTAGTTATGTGAGGCTTTGGCTAGTTGTATCTAAAATATCTTTAATACCTTTTGCAGATTCTGAGTTTAATCTTCGTTGAGTTAATAAACGATTTAAAATAGTATTCACAATGCTTGTTCTCATAACTTTCTTGGAACTTTTTCAATGCATCATTATAATTCGCTTCTGTTAATGAATAATTCCTAAGTAATTGTTCTGCTTCACCAGATTTACTAGATTTTAGATGATATGTTTTTCTATTTTGGACAGGCTACTCTCATTATAGATAAGAAAGGTAAACAAGTCTGTAAAACTCAACCATTGACTATAGTCACTAGAGAACGTGTGTATTGGTATAGGTGGAAGATTCGGTCTAAAACTTGGAGATTCGTTAACAGTATTTGAATTCGAATAAGAACTTCTCAGATCAATATTTTCTTGTTTATTAAACTCATACATGTAATCTTTAATAAACGTTTTCAGCTCCCCGGTATGCCTCCTCAGTATTATAATATTCTTCAACATCCAAAGATTCCAAACCTTCCTTTTGGTTTGCCACAATTGCTATAATAATAAAGTTATAACTTTTTACAAAACTTAAACAATGTTCATTTAATGTGTCCAGCCTCCTATCTAAATACCCTATAGTAATTGTTGCTTTAGCACACTTTTTTGTGTTTGTAAGTAGTTTTATAATTTTTGGCGAATAATTACAAAATAAGGCAAAATGTTGTGTTTCCGCCATGCTTAATGTCCAAAACCAAATGTAATAATTATCATGTAATTTACAAAGGTATGGTGATATTTTGCATTTAGTACGTCCAACAACAAAGTTATGAACTTATTCACTGATTAGTTTTAATTTTCACTGTCGATTGCTTTCACTAATTACTTGCACAACTTTAATACTAATCCGCTCGGTTCAGGACCATATTTAATCACTGCAGTTTATTAAAAATACTTTTTTTTTTGTTAATTGGTCTTACTTCCATTAATATTTTTACACTGACTTTTGACATGAAACTTTTCACATTTTCCTACCTTTTTGTTATTCTGGCAGTTGACATGGAACTTAACTAAACAATGGAAAACAATCCTCTTCAGTTCTCAAGGGAGAGAATAACTTTTTGGGATCAAGGATCTTGCTCTTTTATTTACTGAGAGTGAGCTTTACTTTTGATAAATAGCCCAGAGATTTACTAAATCAAAAGCCGGCAAAAGAAATATTTTTTAATACTATTTTTTTAACAGAACTGATGTTTGTTTTTATTTTTGCTCATTGATATGTAAATATACATTGACATTGTATTGAAGTGTCTCTATGGAATGAAAATTGCAAAAATCAAATAAATGTTTTGTCTAAACGATTAACCTCTTTTTCACCATTTTTTTACAACGTTGTCAATTTACAACTCCAAGGATTTAGTACTAGGTACTTTGTAAGTTGAGGATGTCGACATCATTGTCAACAATTAACTTGTTTTGCTCTTTATGAATCGACCACATTTTGTTATTTAATGGGAGAAATACAATTAGAACGGAAAAAACGCATTTTTGAACAATTTTTTTATGAGGAAGTTTTTTTTAAAATAAGTTGAAACTTTGTAGGATTATTAATGTACCCATGTAGTACATGAAAAAAAAATTTCTTTTATTTTTATCTGAAACAGTCGGGCAAAAAAATTTTCGTAAATATGCTTAAAGTTAGTCGATGAATTAAAGAAAAGTGAATAAAAAAAATTCGACATTTCGCAAAAATTTTTCAAAATGGTATTTTTGCCGCCATTTTATCAAAAAAATTTACGTTTAGCAATAAAAATTACAAAAATTCTTAATTCATCTAAAGGCTAATATTACAAAAAAGAAATCCTGTAAGTTTCAGCTCAATCGGATAATTAGTTTTTGAGTTATCACGCCCGCCAACTCAAAAAGTGCTGTTTTGAGAAAAACTAGCGAAAAATCATACTTACATCTCAATCGGCAATAGTGTCTTATCTGCTCCAGTCGCTTCCGCCTTCTTCCAGACGCACCAACTATCCTCTCCGTCCGGGCAGTATGAGTGGTTGGGATTCTCATCGGTCGAGCACAAGTGATAGTAAGTCGCAAGAATTCCTTTTTTCATTTCTTCAACACTGTGGACATTTCGCCGGATTGCTAGACCATAATAAGTCGATAGTTTTTTTACGAGTGCATCGGTCAGTTTGCCTTTGCCGCCGATTTTTTGCTTCTTCTTGACATTCCTGAAACGAATGCCCATTCTCTTCTGAACATGTCCTATGCACTCACTTTTTTTCACAACGAGTTCTTCGCCCTAGGGGCCGTCTCCAATATAATTGCAGTATTTCCCCGAATTTTTCCTCAGATGTTTTAAACATTTGAGTACAGAGTCAACCCCATCTTACCCGGAGCCCTCGTGATTTTTGGCACAAAATTCTTCGTGTTCTTCATGCCACTTCAAAATTGCTCAGTATTTAACTTTTTTATGAGCACATTCATTGCAAAAACTGCTTTTAACTAATAAATCGACGACTTTTCCTGTGAAATATTCGATAAGAGTAGTAAACCATACAACGATTTAAAGCCTCTTTCTTTCCATCTCCCATCCCTCGATACTTTTAGCTGTAAAAGAGGGAGCTCTCGTTTTCGTTTTTTTTTTTCTTCTACAGTTTTCATACAACAATAATTAAAAACAGTAAGGCTGGCCGTGTGCAAATGTTCAATTATTCTATCGTATGACGATTGTGCCAAACCTTTACAGATATCCATTAAACTGCAAAATAAATTGATCCCACTCCAAGCAAATGCATGACAAGCACTACACGTCGGTTTATTCCATAACTAGTTTCGATGAGAGGGCCGGACTGCAACTAAGTTTTACCACATTTGCAAATAACGACAATTTTGAAGCCTAAACCTCATGCTGTTTCTTCAAATCGAATTTTTGCTTGCAACTTGTACTCACCAAAAATAAATACATTGAAAACAATGTAGAACTCGATAATTCAGTAAGCTAAAGGCACACTGTATGATATATCACATTCTACAGAAATCCACTATTTTTTATTGATTATTTCTAAAACGCTATGGGCACTTTGTATCCTTTAATATAGGCAAACACATAACTCCATATATATATATATTAAACCAATAAAAAAATTGGAAAAAATTTGCTGACTGATGTAACCCTTAAACGATACCCAAATAATCTATAATCTATAAATATATTGGGATATGACGAACAATTTGGGAGCATCTCCGAAAATAAAAATAATTTACATCAATGTTTTCCCCACAACGCAGAGCGAAAGTGCAAAAAGCTAATTGACTAGTCGGCAGGGAATTTTGAGTGGACTGATCGGCTGATATCAATATTTTTCAAAATCACAAAAAGCCTGGTAATCTTGAAGAGATTTGTGTTTTTTTAGTCCCATAAAAATGGCGCTATTGTTAATTAAGGGTTGCGAAAACATTCAATCGTCACTATCTCGAAAACTAAACGATCGATCGCCCTGAAAAAATAGCGCACATTTGAATCATAGAGGGCATATTTTCCAATAATTTTCAGCTCCCTAGGCGTTTTAATTTTCAAGAAACAAAGTATCGAAAAAACGGCATTTTTCAAATTCGGGCGCTATTTTCTAAGTCAACAATATAATTTAGGAAATTCAATAAGGAACAACTTTTTAATTACATGTGCTATAGTAAAAATGCCAAGGAACAGAGATCAGAGATATAAAAAAGTCGTTTTTGTCGCTAGATGTTAAATATAAAATCAAGCGTACAGCCAATCTCTTAGAAAACTTAGGTTGTTTAATACATCCAGCAAAACGAAGCGATTCCAACAATAAAATAATATCAATGGAGCGCAAAACGCTGAAAAACTTCTCGCTGGCCTCCTGAGTCACGCTCAGGAAATCGGTAGCATACCGATACTGTATTCGCTTAATGCATGGGAAGCCCATACGTTCTGTACATCTGCAGGTGGCACACTCAAATGCCGATGGCGTAAAGTCCAAAAAAGACGAATTCCTGGAATTTGTTGTCTGGTATATTGATAGGTTTTAATCAACGAGATCTATCTCAAAGTGAGAGATGCGATCCGTTTGCCCAATTATAGCTGCCACCGAAACGACCGACTATTTGCCGTCAAGGAGGGAACAGCAATTTCCATGAAGTCCTGCCTGGAGCATTATGCAACAACGCTCCCAGCCACCGACCATTTGGAGGCCACAGCTATCGGTTTTTCCTTAAAAAATCACTCAGGACATTAAATATTGATTCACCTTTAGTGTCCGTCTCCAAAGTTTTCACGAATAGTAGCTCTTCATGAATTTCTTCGTCCATAACAAATCGAACATATGCCAATAATAATGCTTTGCTTCATTACCAGGTAAAGTTGACTCGTCGTGGTGGGTTTGGAAGAGATTTCTTTTAGGAATAAGCCTCACCTTTTGTACTTACGTATTTTTTTGTAATTTGTCCATTTTTTGTTTACTTACGTGTAGAATAAATTGTAAAATAAATAGATAAATAATAAATAAAATAAAAGTATGTATAACAAATAGGCAGGTAAGTACTTACTTTTCCGACAGTGGCAAACACTAACATCGATTCCACTTTACTTTTCTTTTCGAAATTCGGAAACAAATGAATAACGTTTATCCGTGGCAATCGTATTTATATTGGTGAAGAATCAAACAAGCTCATGCAAGATTGCAAGCACACACACACCACAAGTCGTACTTCGTCCCTTTGCACGTCTGAACAAGCATTGCGGACGGCGGCAGCGGCAGCGCTTTGCAAGTCTCGACGTGTTGTACTGAATATGGAATATGCAAGTTTTTACAAGTAACAGTCGCTGAGCTTCTTAAAATATTATCTGCTTACATTGATAGGTGAACTCAAGCCGACATTTTAGTTCTTCACTATCGAAACCAGATAAATTTTCGTGGACCCCCGCTTACGAATTGTGAACCCCCATTTTTTTGTCACGCCAAGGTAGACCCCCGTCGAGTCTCCCGTGGACCCCTGGGGGTCCACCTGGACCACTTTGGGAATCAATGGTCTAGGCAACTCAAATTACAGAGGTCACCGGTTAGTACAGTTTTGCCAAGAAAAAATATGATATCGACTGACACCAATTTTAAACAACATCCCAGGCGTCTCTATACTTGGATATCCAATGCAGACAGAAACGTGAGAAACCAAATCGATTATACAGGAATCAATAAAAGATTCAAAAACATAAAGACGTACCCTGGTGCTGACGTCTTCTCTGATGACATACTTTTAAGTGCAAAAATAAAGATTAAGCTTAAAAAACTTAGCATCAGTAAAATCCAATTGCAATTAGATACTAGGAAACTACAAGATCTGGAAATAGCAAAAGAAATTCGGAAACAAATTAATACATGTTTTGAAAATATAGACCACCAACATAAGTCTAGATGATAATAATATTGAAGCGATCTAGAATTCAATGAAAACAGTAATACAAGAGATAAGCAATGATTTATTACAATCCAACAAATCGAAACCAAAAAAAAAATGGATAACCGAGGAAATACTAAGACTAAGATGGATCTCAGAAGAACCTACAAAAACCAACAACCATAAAAATACCTTGAAACTCAGAAAACATCAGACGCAAAGTAACAAAGGCAAAAGAAAAATGGTTATGAGAAGAGTATGAAGAGATAAAAGAACTTGAAGTAAAGCATGACTCTTTTAATATGTACAAGAAAGTCGAGCGTGCAGTAGGCATATGCCCAAATAAAAGCAATCAAATTCTAATGAATAAAAATAAACAACTATTAACAAATATTCAAGAAAAGCTAGTTAAATGGACAAATTATATAAAAAACCTTTTCAACGGCACGTGAAATTTGACTTGTGGTGTAGATTCATACGATGGCCTTGATATTAACAGAGCAGTAACGTGCTCTAATTGGAGCAAAAAGACACTGGGGCCAGATAATATACGTGTTGACGTCCTGAATTTATTGAAGGAGGACTGTGCTATTACTCTCCTTTTGAAATTCTTCAACTGCATATATAAAACTGGTATGATTGCGCAAATCTGGCTTAAAGCTATTTTTATAACCTTGCCTAAAAAACTCAGTGCAAAATACTGTAAAAACTATAGAACTATCAGTTTGATGAGTCAGGTCCTAGAAGTATTTCTCAAAATTATACATGCCAGAATATATCAGAAATGTTATCAAAACATTAGTGACTCTCAATTTGGCTTCAGAAATGGGTGTAGGACACGAGAGGCCTTATTTAACATATAGGTGCTTACTCAACGCTGTCGAGATGCCAATGTGGATATGTATATATACTTCGTGGACTATTCAAAAACATTTGACACCGTTCAGCACGCTAAATTACTCCAAGTTCTCGGGGAAATTGGTCTAGACGGCAGAGATATACGTATAATAGCCAACCTGTATTGGGGTCAGACAGCGGTTGTTAGTGTGGATGGTCAGCTATCACAAGCCATGCCGATACCGAGAGGAGTAGGACATGGGTGCCTTCTCTCCTCCCTGTTGTTCCATTGATACTCTGAAAAAGTATTTGGTAAAGCTCTCGAAGAAAGAACAGAATCGGTCATAATCAACGGAGTTGTAATAAACAATTTGAGATACACTGATGACACTATGCTGCTAGCCACAAGCATACAAGATCTACAAATACTCTTATCAGCAGTGACAAACCTTAGTGAACAAGTGGGACTGAAACTCAAAACATACGATAAATAACATACAGAATAATATACTTGTGAAAGAGGAGTTGATAAAGATAGTATCATATAAATATCTGGGCTGCTATGTCAACAAAAATTAGGACTTAACACAGAAAATTAGATATAAGATAGAGCAAGACAAGCCTTTCAAAAGATGAAAATTTTGACCTGTAGAGCCTTATCCATTCCCTTACATATTCGATTATTAAGATGCTATGTCTTGTATGGGGACGCGGTGGCTCAGATGGTTCAACCAGTTGGATCTGTCCTCTAGCCGGCGCGTGCGAGTTCGAGTCTCGCTCAAACCGTGGGTGTGTGTGAATGTCCCAGCATTTAAGTGCATGTTAGTGGGCACAATAAGCCCTTGCGGCTGCAGTGCCTGGAAGTGCGCCAAAAAAAATTCTCTTGTATGTCATTGAAGCATGGACGCTTACGGAAGGAACGAACGTGCAAAGGACTGGAAACTTTTGAGATATGGACTTATCGCAGGATTTTGAAGATCTCATGGATGGACAGGGTCACAAATGAGGAAGTACTACGACCCATTCTTAATAACATCAAAGGAGAAATTTACATACTTGGGCCATGTTATGTGGAATGATAAATACAAACTACTACGTATCAGTATTCAAGGAAAAATTGGAGGCAAACGCGGCCCAGAAAGACTCGAAATATCGTGGTTCGAAAATGTACGTCAAGAACTCAACACCACGGCACTATTTAGAACCGCAGTTGATAAAGTGAAAACTATGTTATTGATCGCCAATGTTCTCGGGGAGCACGGCACTTAAAGAAAAAGGAAGTTTGCAAATAAAATCACTAAATGATATAAAAAACGCCTGGTTATGATTTAATAAAAGAGATGTTAAAGAAGCTACCTAAAGGAGATTTGTACGGATCATCTGGTGGACCTTCAATAGAAACTAATTCTTATAAGCCGACAATATTGTGGCCCTGTTTATGTAAATTACTGGAAAACTTTTTTTAAGTGCACAAATAGAAATCAAAAATAAAAGTTCTATAAAAAAATGTATTATTTTTTGGTATTCCCAGTCAACATACTAAATTTGGAACTTATTTAATGTGTAGGTACGCAACATTATTTCAATACAGTCAAACCTAGCTCACGAGAATCTAGGTGACTGATAAATTTATCTTTCACAACCATCAAATTGAATTAATATTCAAGTGTCCCATAGTCTCATAGGTATAGCTAGGTTTAACTATACACGATGTTTGCTCACTTCCATGACTGACCCGGGAGGTAGACCACCAGTCTCGTTTTTCTACTTCCTAACAGTGGTATCCCCGAAAACGAAAAGGTTTCAGGCCTAATCCACTCCTACCTACATTTGAAAGTATTCCAGTGTCTCTGATGTCATAAAGTCTGAACTGAAGATATTAGAGAACATTCCGTGAGCACTAACGTGAAACATTAAATTTGGAATCCTACAGAGCACTCCAGTATAAAGTAAAATCTGGAATGAGCTCTTACCGCAAGACCGTGAATTTCAAACTATCTATGTAGTACACCTTTGTCCATATTACCTACCCCCACTTTTCATTTTAGAGGTTGCTAAGTAAATGCTCTATGCTCTTTGCCAATGTTGATCCAATCCTTAAGATTCAGCGTTTTTCTCCTTTCGTTCGACAAACAACCCTATCCCCTACGTTATAAATTCAACTGCTTTTCCTTCCGCAACCTATCCATTTCTAACAATACAGGATCATTTTCTTTTGGAGCTTTTACGCCTGCGAATTTTCCTGTAATGAATAAACCTGATAAGCTAGTTACTCTACTTAATGATACATATAACATTAACTTAGTAAGACCTTTGCATGTACTAAAATCTATCGCTACCTGATCATATGTTTGTCCCTGACTTTTGTGTATTGTAATAGCTTCTGCGCAAACAGCTGGAAATTGTTTTCTTACTACCTGAAATTCTAACTTATTGGAGATATTCAATACACATTTTACCCTATCTATCGGTGTGTATCCACTATTTATTTCTTCCCTTACCATGTAATTTTTCTGCTCCTCCCTTTTCTTACTTCCTACTTCTGTCTTATCAAATTTTAAGAACAATTTTACAGGTTCATTAGTAGCTGGTTTGAACACAATATGTATCCTTGTTGCCCCATTACATAACCCATCACTTACATCAACATTTGATGTAAGCATATATTTCATCCCTACCTTCATACTAAGTTCATCAGGAAGACCGTTGACCTCATTAAGATTTTTGCCCTTGACAATATTTAAAATCCCTAGCCTTCTGTTTTCAGTCGTGGTGCCTACTATTGAATCCTTAGCGATGGGCTTATGTTCTGTGCCTTCATGTTGAGCTAGTGATAATTTATTATACGCTGTAACATCCGCATTCCTATTGTATAACCGTATAGCTTCTCTCGGGATATCTGCTGGATTGACGACCCTAGTATTAATAGTGTTGATGTCATTTTCATCAACACGTCCTACTGCAATGTTGTTTACAATCCTCACAAACTCCAAATCTTCTCTTTGCCTCATGACCTCAGTAAGCTCGTAGAAATAAACTTCATCCCAAAAAGGATTCTTATCAACCAAACAACCAAATTCGATCCTGACAAACTGATACAAAGGAGCATCAAACAAAGGATGCAACTGGAAGAGATCCCCTACTACGAGTACACTTAGTCCCCCAAATGTATCGCTCTTACCTAAAATTTGTCTTAACTTAAAATCGATCCGATTGAAAAATGTACTACCTACAAACGGAATTTCACCTATAATTAATAATTTCGTATGGAACAGATTTTCCCTAACTGTATTAGCAATGTCCGCACTCAGTTGAAGCATATTGCCTGCATACTGACTTACAGGCGAAGCAAAAGCCGTGTGTAAAGTAAACCCCCCTCCCCAATTAAATAGCTTGCTTTGCCTGAATATGCTGTCAATAACACAACTAACTTATCTTTATCCCCACCCGGTAACTGACCAAAATAATTTGTGACAGATTGATATACGGCATTAATTACCGTACTTTTCCCTACTCCTGCTGATCCACTTAAAAAGATTCTAAAAGGGAGTTCATTCGTCCTAAACCTATCTAGTGTATAATTTACAAATTTCCCCTGTTTTTCATTTAATTTATCTAAAACTTCTTGCAATTTTTGTGTTGAAATTCTTTTTGGAATTGTATACCTAGTCTTGGTGTTGTCCTTACTCCCCCCTCCTATTCCGCCCTGGTCTAAAACATCTACCTGATACATAGGATCTACTTCATATTCCTTAATATTATCCTCTTCTTCTGATTTCAAACCAAATTTCTCCTCATTTCTACGCACAATATCGATTTTTGGTTGATACACTTCTTCATAGTTTTCAAGACCTTCAATATCTGTTAACTCATTCCTAAATGGTAAACTGAGCAATAAACGTTCCCTATAATAATGATCTGGATCTTTGACCAACTTATATCTCCTAAACCTAAGAATTGCCTGTTTTCTTCTAAGTTTTAACTCTTCTGGATCTGTTTCCTCGTCTTCATTTCTATCATCAAAATTCTTATAAACCCTATGATAGCAAGCTGCATATTCCGCTAAGCAAATATTATCTAACGCCTGTTTTCTTTTACAATATTTCTCTATAATATTCTGCTCCCGGCAAAGCACTCAATTTTGTCCTACTTTTTAACATCCCTACTCTTTCTGATTGCGGACCAGTATTAATAAATATTACTCTCCTACTAATTTTTGACACAGGCATACACAACAAATAATAATCTGCTTCCTGCGCAGACATCAACGACCCATTCAAAAACACATTGCCTATTTTTCGAAACTTCCCCTTTAAACGAACATTTACAGATTCTGTATCCTTCGAAGCATGCCTAAGCAATTTCGACAATCCAGCTTCACATTTACTAATGTAATTTGCAATATACGATGCTAATCCATATTCCCCCAAAACAAACTTAATATCCATATTTGTCTCAAATAAACATATGTATCCATCCTTATTGTACGCGTTAATACCTATTTCTCGAGTGATCCTTTTTAAGAATACTCTAACTTGTTTAAGAGAGCTTCGAATCGCTAAAATATAATTAATCATCCTCATTCATTTCTAGCTTGTCTAATACATACTCGAAGGGCCTATCCTCTAACTTAATATAATAATTTTTCATTAATCCTTCTATCTTTTTAAAATTTTCTTTCGTTTGTTCAGTTTTTTCTTCCTCAGATAACGGATGCAATATTCTAGTTTTTGGCATACATGGTATCGGGATGTTAAACCTACACTTACGTTGTTTTTTCTGTGTGTCTGTCTTCTAGCAAGTGTGCGTGTGTTTGTGTTTTTGAAGACCTAGGTATGGGTTATTGTCATCAAACTCGCATGTTATAAATTCATCTATAAACTCTACTACTTTTTCCAAAGAATCCGGCTCATCTACATCGTATTTTGGCGCGTCCCTAAGCCATAAAACATGTGCTCATGTGGAGATCTACACGTTGATAACTATCTTCTACCTGGCAATGTTTAAAAATGGAATTCGGGGCCCTAATTAGTTTCATAAAGTTTGAAATTTTATGATCAAAGTACCTAGCGCAAGTGACAGGATCATTCCTAATCAAAGTCGTCCTATCAAAATCGCTCATTTCCAATGCTTCTTTGATATTAATTTTTTCACCCGAATTCATGCGCACCAAACAAGCTAAGAGTTCCGGCCACCTAGTCTCTGCCGCTGACAGTGTTAAGAAGAATGTTGGTTTTCCTAACGTCCTAATAGGAGCTAACAAATATTTCTTCTTTTGTTCTAAAAAGGCTGGCGAGTTTCTCACCTGCTTTGTAAATGCATACCCTGAATCAAATTTAATGAGATCATTTATGAACTCCTGATTTAGCAAGTCAGCTGCCCTAATATTACCAGAGCTCTTTTTCGTTTTTCGTAAACAAATGTTAATGCTCGCTATGAGCTGCCGTTCAATTTTTTGTTCAGCCATAAATAAAATGCGTTCCGGTGTACACGATCTACGGTCCGCACGCCTACAATCCGATTTAGCCCTATCATGATATGTAATAAATTTAGGTAAATTAAAACCATGGCCACAGAATATTTTAGAGAAACAGATCTCATCGAAATTTTCTATAAATTTACCTTGTCCAGGAGCAATGACTTGTATGTTGCCCTGCTCCTGAGCCATGATATATCTATCTATTAGCATAACCTCTTCATCGCTTTCTATTTCTTGTTCACTAGGTTCTACATTATTAGACTCTTCCATTTCTGAACCTAATTCCTCAACTACAAAATCAATTTCTGCCCGAATCCCTGAGTACGCTTCTAAATATTTATCATCTATATTAACCTCATGTTTTATGTATAGGGGGGAATTTTTTAAATAACGCAAAGCATTACACACAGCCGCAGGCCTAATAGTTTTAAACATGTAATAAGACTTGTGCTGGAAATGTCTTTTTAATTGAACTTGGATTGTTGACATTTCGTCAAAAGGTCTCGGCCGCACAGTCAAACACTCATTCACATCTATTGCGATATTAACAACAGAGCCCCGTAAACCTAGTTGACCGTTCAATGAAAATGCCTTCAGTGGTTTTATGCACATAAAGGGGAGAAAAGGAGAACAAAGCCTAGACTCTAAGGGCGAGAGAGTTTTAATGCACTCTGGAATTTCCCCAAATTTTAAACCATTACTTGTTGCCAATTTTGGTACTCTATGTTTTACAATATAATTTTTACAAGTGTTACATACATATATCCTGACTGAACATTGTAAATTTTGGCCCTGAATTCTACAAACTCTTCTTCAGAAATACCAAGTTTTTCCCTAACAGCCTCTAAATTCAATGAAGTAACAGAATGTTTAAAGAACAAATGAATTCAGGACTTTCATTCCGTGATTCTATAAATTTCAACTTATTTTTTTGACGACACTGAATCTTCCCTATTTTTCCTGCTATTAAGTTGATTATACAAATTATGTCTGTATCTTAAGACATCATTTTGTCTCTTTAGACATAAGTCTGTTCTTTCTTTTTCTAAGTAATTTAAATCCTCCATCCGCTTTTTGCTTCATGTTTTGCAAATTCTTTTCAACTTCTTTTTCTGTCTATTCAATGTTTTGACGTTTTTGCTTCATGTTTTGCAAATTCTTTTCAACTTCTTTTTCTCTCTATTCAATGTTTTGACGTTTTCGCTTCATGTTTTGCAAATTCTTTTCAACTTCTTTTTCTCTGTATTCAATGTTTTGACGTTTTCGCTTCATGTTTTGCAAATTCTTTTCAACTTCTTTTTCTCTCTATTCAATGTTTTGACGTTTTCGCTTCATGTTTTGCAAATTCTTTTCAACTTCTTTTTCTCTGTATTCAATGTTTTGACGTTTTTGCTTCATGTTTTGAAAATTCTTTTCAACTTCTTTTTCTCTCTATTCAATGTTTTGACGTTTTCGCTTCATGTTTTGCAAATTCTTTTCAACTTCTTTTTCTCTCTATTCAATGTTTTGACGTTTTTGCTTCATGTTTTGAAAATTCTTTTCAACTTCTTTTTCTCTGTATTCAATGTTTTGACGTTTTTGCTTCATGTTTTGCAAATTCTTTTCAACTTCTTTTTCTGTCTATTCAATGTTTTGACGTTTTTGCTTCATGTTTTGCAAATTCTTTTCAACTTCTTTTTCTCTGTATTCAATGTTTTGACGTTTTTGCTTCATGTTTTGAAAATTCTTTTCAACTTCTTTTTCTCTCTATTCAATGTTTTGACGTTTTAGCTTCATGTTTTGCAAATTCTTTTCAACTTCTTTTTCTCTGTATTCAATGTTTTGACGTTTTTGCTTCATGTTTTGAAAATTCTTTTCAACTTCTTTTTCTCTCTATTCAATGTTTTGACGTTTTCGCTTCATGTTTTGCAAATTCTTTTCAACTTCTTTTTCTCTCTATTCAATGTTTTGACGTTTTTGCTTCATGTTTTGAAAATTCTTTTCAACTTCTTTTTCTCTGTATTCAATGTTTTGACGTTTTTGCTTCATGTTTTGAAAATTCTTTTCAACTTCTTTTTCTCTCTATTCAATGTTTTGACGTTTTTGCTTCATGTTTTGCAAATTCTTTTCAACTTCTTTTTCTCTGTATTCAATGTTTTGACGTTTTTGCTTCATGTTTTGAAAATTCTTTTCAAATTCTTTTTCTCTCTATTCAATGTTTTGACGTTTTCGCTTCATGTTTTGCAAATTCTTTTCAAATTCTTTTTCTCTCTATTCAATGTTTTGACGTTTTCGCTTCATGTTTTGCAAATTCTTTTCAACTTCTTTTTCTCTGTATTCAATGTTTTGACGTTTTTGCTTCATGTTTTGAAAATTCTTTTCAACTTCTTTTTCTCTGTATTCAATGTTTTGACGTTTTTGCTTCATGTTTTGAAAATTCTTTTCAACTTCTTTTTCTCTGTATTCAATGTTTTGACGTTTTTGCTTCATGTTTTGAAAATTCTTTTCAACTTCTTTTTCTCTCTATTCAATGTTTTGACGTTTTTGCTTCATGTTTTGCAAATTCTTTTCAACTTCTTTTTCTCTGTATTCAATGTTTTGACGTTTTTGCTTCATGTTTTGAAAATTCTTTTCAGCTTCTTTTTCTCTCTATTCAATGTTTTGACGTTTTGCTTCATGTTTTGCAAATTCTTTTCAACTTCTTTTTCTCTGTATTCAATGTTTTGACGTTTTTGCTTCATGTTTTGAAAATTCTTTTCAAATTCTTTTTCTCTCTATTCAATGTTTTGACGTTTTTGCTTCATGTTTTGAAAATTCTTTTCAACTTCTTTTTCTCTGTATTCAATGTTTTGACGTTTTTGCTTCATGTTTTGAAAATTCTTTTCAACTTCTTTTTCTCTCTATTCAATGTTTTGACGTTTTTGCTTCATGTTTTGCAAATTCTTTTCAACTTCTTTTTCTCTGTATTCAATGTTTTGACGTTTTTGCTTCATGTTTTGAAAATTCTTTTCAAATTCTTTTTCTCTCTATTCAATGTTTTGACGTTTTCGCTTCATGTTTTGCAAATTCTTTTCAACTTCTTTTTCTCTGTATTCAATGTTTTGACGTTTTTGCTTCATGTTTTGCAAATTCTTTTCAACTTCTTTTTCTGTCTATTCAATGTTTTGGCGTTTCTGCTTCATGTTTTGCAAATTCTTTTCAACTTCTTTTTCTCTGTATTCAATGTTTTGACGTTTTTGCTTCATGTTTTGAAAATTCTTTTTAACTTCTTTTTCTCTCTATTCAATGTTTTGACGTTTTCGCTTCATGTTTTGCAAATTCTTTTCAACTTCTTTTTCTGTCTATTCAATGTTTTGACGTTTTTGCTTCATGTTTTGCAAATTCTTTTCAACTTCTTTTTCTCTGTATTCAATGTTTTGACGTTTTTGCTTCATGTTTTGAAAATTCTTTTCAACTTCTTTTCTCTGTATTCAATGTTTTGACGTTTTGCTTCATGTTTTGCAAATTCTTTTCAACTTCTTTTCTCTGTATTCAATGTTTTGACGTTTTTGCTTCATGTTTTGCAAATTCTTTTCAACTTCTTTTTCTCTGTATTCAATGTTTTGACGTTTTTGCTTCATGTTTTGAAAATTCTTTTCAACTTCTTTTTCTCTGTATTCAATGTTTTGACGTTTTTGCTTCATGTTTTGAAAATTCTTTTCAACTTCTTTTTCTCTGTATTCAATGTTTTGACGTTTTTGCTTCATGTTTTGCAAATTCTTTTCAACTTCTTTTTCTCTGTATTCAATGTTTTGACGTTTTTGCTTCATGTTTTGAAAATTCTTTTCAACTTCTTTTTCTCTGTATTCAATGTTTTGACGTTTTTGCTTCATGTTTTGAAAATTCTTTTCAACTTCTTTTTCTCTGTATTCAATGTTTTGACGTTTTTGCTTCATGTTTTGCAAATTCTTTTCAACTTCTTTTTCTCTGTATTCAATGTTTTGACGTTTTTGCTTCATGTTTTGAAAATTCTTTTCAACTTCTTTTTCTCTCTATTCAATGTTTTGACGTTTTCGCTTCATGTTTTGCAAATTCTTTTCAACTTCTTTTTCTCTGTATTCAATGTTTTGACGTTTTTGCTTCATGTTTTGAAAATTCTTTTCAACTTCTTTTTCTCTGTATTCAATGTTTTGACGTTTTTGCTTCATGTTTTGCAAATTCTTTTCAACTTCTTTTTCTCTGTATTCAATGTTTTGACGTTTTTGCTTCATGTTTTGAAAATTCTTTTCAACTTCTTTTTCTCTGTATTCAATGTTTTGACGTTTTTGCTTCATGTTTTGAAAATTCTTTTCAACTTCTTTTTCTCTGTATTCAATGTTTTGACGTTTTTGCTTCATGTTTTGAAAATTCTTTTCAACTTCTTTTTCTCTGTATTCAATGTTTTGACGTTTTTGCTTCATGTTTTGCAAATTCTTTTCAACTTCTTTTTCTCTGTATTCAATGTTTTGACGTTTTTGCTTCATGTTTTGAAAATTCTTTTCAACTTCTTTTCTCTGTATTCAATGTTTTGACGTTTTGCTTCATGTTTTGAAAATTCTTTTCAACTTCTTTTCTCTGTATTCAATGTTTTGACGTTTTGCTTCATGTTTTGCAAATTCTTTTCAACTTCTTTTCTCTGTATTCAATGTTTTGACGTTTTTGCTTCATGTTTTGAAAATTCTTTTCAACTTCTTTTCTCTTATTCAATGTTTTGACGTTTTGCTTCATGTTTTGCAAATTCTTTTCAACTTCTTTTCTCTGTATTCAATGTTTTGACGTTTTTGCTTCATGTTTTGCAAATTCTTTTCAACTTCTTTTCTCTGTATTCAATGTTTTGACGTTTTGCTTCATGTTTTGCAAATTCTTTTCAACTTCTTTTCTCTGTATTCAATGTTTTGACGTTTTGCTTCATGTTTTGCAAATTCTTTTCAACTTCTTTTCTCTGTATTCAATGTTTTGACGTTTTTGCTTCATGTTTTGCAAATTCTTTTCAACTTCTTTTCTCTGTATTCAATGTTTTGACGTTTTGCTTCATGTTTTGCAAATTCTTTTCAACTTCTTTTCTCTGTATTCAATGTTTTGACGTTTTGCTTCATGTTTTGCAAATTCTTTTCAACTTCTTTTCTCTGTATTCAATGTTTTGACGTTTCTGCCTCATGTTTTGCAAATTCTTTTCAACTTCTTTTCTCTTATTCAATGTTTTGACGTTTTGCTTCATGTTTTGCAAATTCTTTTCAACTTCTTCTCTATTCAATGTTTGACGTTCCTTCATGTTTTGCAAATTCTTTTCAACTTCTTTCTCTATTCAATGTTTTGACGTTTTCGCTTCATGTTTTGCAAATTCTTTTCAACTTCTTTTTCTCTCTATTCAATGTTTTGACGTATTAGCAAACAAAGGGAATGATCGAAAAGCAGAATAATTATTAACAGTGCTGAATGCCAGGGGACTTTTCCCGGCAATATAAGCGATGATCTACCTACATAGCACCGGCTCATTTCTGGAGCGATGACAGCGATAATAATGAGAACGCTATTTTCAGGAAGCTGACCTACGTATTCGAGTAGCTTCCAGTAACTCGCCGCGGCATAATAATTGCAGGCGATTCCAATGCCTAATTGCCGGTTTGAAGTGGCGAAATTAAAATGCGCGAGGCGACCGACTACCTGAACCGTTTGAAGGTTACGACATAATGATTGTTAACAAAGATAGGGAACCGAAGATCGAAGGACATCGCGAAACAAGCTGAAGCACAAGAATGCTAGCCAGAATCGAGCAGTGGCGGTTAAACAAGAAGAAACGCTCTCTAATCACAAGACGATAAACTTTAAGATAAATTTAACGCAATATGCGCAGACAACCGAAGGAGCGCAATAAATGTGCTTCTGTAATAAAAAAAAAAGCTAATTGGGACAAGTTCGACGACGCATTTACGGCTCTCTGCGAGGGCATTCGAGGAACCTACGCAGTAATCAGCACGTTAGAAGAATTAAATACTATGGCAACTACGGCAACCGATCTTGACAAGGCAAGTTAAAGCTTAGTAGGCGTGGATGCCAAAGAAGAAACAATTCAAGACAAGCGTCCCTTGGTGGACCAGAAGGCTTACAGAATAGCGCGCGGAGACATAAACGAGACAGTAACGATGCAGAGGCACGAAAGGAGTTTAAGGAAACAAGAATACCGAGAATCGGTCCGGGATTACAAGAAATTACTTGAGCACATAAGAACGAGCAAGTAAAAGAAATTTTGCACTCGCAGCGCGGAGAAGGATCCCTGTTGGGAAACGGAATACCGAGTAATTCACGGAAAGCGTAAGAGAATTTTTGCGTAAAAGGGGAGGTCATATATGCGAAGGTCGTGCGACACCGCAGAGAAGTTTACTTTCCCCATAACGCGCACGACAGCGATAGCGCAACGCAGGTAGAATTAAGGTGCGAAATGGCTAAGGACCACGGCAAGGAAGAAGTCGCCAGATCAATTACAAAAATGGAAATTAACAGGACGCTCGGGCAAATGAACCCGGGCAAAGCACCCGGACATGACGTCAACACGGCGGATGCGGCGTTAAAGGCCTTCAAAAAGCCCCGGATTTGTTTGTAATTATTTTTAATGCATACTTAAAATTGAATTATAATTTTTAACTCGCCATATCTCGACTCTGAGGTCAAAGTGCCCTTTAATTTTTGCCCACATCCTCCTTTTCAATCCTGCTCTTTCAATTGCACTAGGCATTATTTCAAAATAAATTTTGGAGTTTTGTATTTCCCTTGTTAGGGACTGCTCAGCGGATTCTGGCAGTTAGAGCAGCAATGGCTTACCGTACGGTGGCCACAGAAACAACGCTTGTTATGGGCAATTTACCACCCATAATTTCGTTTTGCAAGATCAGCGTAGCGCCCATCGAGAGAAAGGCGTCGATGGAGGACACAGAGCACTAAGCGGAGAGGGATTGGATCGACTACGAGATGATCCCCACAGCGGAGGACGAAAGGGATCGGCTATGCCCCATCCAATGCTACACGGACGGATCCAGGAGGAAAGACGACAAGGTTGGAGCTGCGTTCGTCATCTATCAGGGAGAGGTTGAACTGCACACCGAGAGGATAAAACTTGCAAACCGAATCACGGTGTTCCAATGCGAGCTAACCGTCATCGAAGCATGTCTGAGATTTGTCAGCAACCAACAAGGGATAATTACCAAGTGCGCCATAATCAGAGGTAGCCGATCGGTGATCGAAGCGCTAAAGTCTATGAGGGCACCGGCGGAGCTGCAAATAGATGTTGGGCAGCTGGCAAAACGACATCGGCAGTGGCAGACAAAATTTTTCTGAACCAAGGCCCATATAGGAACTAAGGGGGCAACGAACGGGCGGGTGAGCCAGATGTTTGACTAGGCGGGCAGCAATAACTCTTTCAAAGAGCTTGTCCACTTCGTCTAGGAGTACTATAGGCCTATACACCGAAGGGTCGTCCGCGCTGCGTCCGCTCTTCGGAATTAACACCAGCCTGCCCTCTTTCCATTGCTGCGGAAACTCTCCCGACTGCAGGCAACGGTTAAAAACTTCCCGCAGATTTTCCCCCAGCACTTTCTCGGTGGCGACCAGTATTCGTCCGGGTATCCCGTCGGGGCCCGGGGCGGTCCTTTTGCCTTTGAGCCTGGCCAGGCTCACTTCGGCTTCCGTCACCTGTGGGATTTCCCCCTGGGATTCCTCCACCCGGGGAAGATTACTGGAGTGCTCCGGGTCGGTTTCTGGGAAGAGTTCCCGCGCGATCCTTTCTACCAGGGCCGGTGGCAGTGCTTCCGTGAGCGGAGCCCCAGGTCCACTAGCTTCCTCCTTGCACCTTTGTACGGGCGCCCCCTTGGGTCGCTGTCCAGCATGGACAGGGTTTCCTGCCAATGATGCTCTTTGGCGCGGCTGATTGCTAGCTGCAGCGTCTTCTTCGCCTCCTGGTATGCGGTTTTCAGCTGGTCTTTCGCCTCGTCGTTCCAGCTGCGCCGCCGTCTTTGTCGTAGCAGCGCCCTTCTTGCCCTGTTGCTGGTGGTCCGTAGCTCCGAGATTGTCGGTGACCACCAGCATACTTGGCGTTGGTCGCCTCTCCGCCGGGCTTTCTTCATGGCCGCGTTACACACCTGCCAGCTCCTCTGTTGGCTCGTCTACGCTTCGGTTGGGGGGTGGTCCTCTTTGGAAGATAGCGGCTTCCGTTGCCCGCTCTAGGTCGAGGCCTTTGACGGCCCAGCGCGGGAACCTGCTTGAGCCCGGGACCGGGATGTCCGTGTTTGTCGCCAATCGGAACCTAATATATCGGTGGTCCGATAACGTTTCGACGTCTTCCACCTTCCAGTCCCGGACGTTGCGTGCAACGGGGGCGGAAAAGAGACCGCCGCCGCCTCGCCCGTGATGAACCTGCAGCGAAGGTGGCAACGAACAATCGCTTTCCTATTATCTCTGAGGAGCCCAAAGAAGAACAATCGCAACCCCTACCCCGCGCGTTCCGCCAGTGATCTTGCGAGATAAGCGATACTGGCCCAAGCTTTTGGAGAAATTCAGAGTAAACCGCCTGAATTTCTCCAAAGCCAAAAACCTAGCTGACTCTATTCTCATCCAGCCCTACACGGCTGATGATTATAAAGGTAGTGGAATTCCCTTCCAAACATATCAGCTCCCATCGGAAAGACCCCTGCGAGCGGTACTGCGGGACGTCCCAGAAACGCTCCAAGACGAATTGGTAGAGGAGGACCTGAAAAAACAGGGAATCCCTGTGCGATCAGTAAGACGCGTGAGACGCCACAGAGACAAGAGGCCCATGTCTCTAGTCTTTGTGGAAGCTGACCGCACCGGGAAGGAGGTCTTCAACCTCCAACAAGTGATGCAAGTGGTTGTTACAGCCGAACAACCACACAAAAAGAAGTTTATAGGGCAGTGCCACAGGTGCAAAAAGTTTGGGAACGCCCAGCGTAACTGTTTCGCTGCTCCCCGCTGTGTAAAGTGCGCGGAATCACATCACAGCTCCAACTGTGACAAGAGCGGGGAGACACCAGCGGTGTGCGAAAATTGTGTGGACGCATTCAGCTAGCTACCGGGGGTGTCCAGTCTTCCCACGACCGCGACCAACCCCACCATTTCGTCAAGCCCCAGCGCAGGCTCCGACTCCAGCACGAGCTGCCCCAGTCCCTCGCCGCTCTCCAGCTTCTGGGCCATCATATGCCCAGCTTATGCGAGGAACGCCCACCACTGAGGTTCGGCCTGCCCTTGCCGTATCAACAGCCCCACCTCCACCAGCAACTGCATCACCAGCACCAGCCTCAGCAGCCCCACAACCTGTAGCCTCTAGCCAAAAATGGGGCTTCATCTTCGAGCTCCTGCAGTCAGTGGACATCCCCAAGCTGCTGAAACTCATCCATGCTCCACGCCCAGAGTTCCACAGCCTGCTGCTACCCCATAATGGCTAGATAACCCCTACAACCATCCCCACGTTCAACTTACCTTCTGAAACGCAGACGGGGCCTAAAGTGCAAGAAGGACCAGCTGTTGGAGTTCGCATACCGCTATAATTTGGATGTCATTCTGGTCAACGAGACCCATCTCAAGGGCGGAGATGCGGTCCCGACTTCCAAATTACACGTGCTATCGAACCGACCGCCTCCTAGCAGCTAAAGGAGGAAGTGCCGTGTTCGTCAAGTCTTGCCTGGAGGACTATCTAACCTCGCTCCCGGTAACCGACCATCCGGAGGTTACTGTCATCTGCCACCAGACGAACTTTACAATTCATAACCGGGTATAACTCCTCGATGTAGCAACGAGCCCTCCTTCCTGAAGATCTGGACGCCATCTTATCGGAAGACATCGCCACGGTCCTGGCTGGAGACCTCAACGCCAAGCATCCCTCATGGAACAGTCGGGTGACGAACCAGAACGGCAGAACGCTGCATGGGTACGTGCAGCCCCGCGACCAAACAGTGGTGGGTCCTCTCGAGCCTACCCACTATATAAACTATATAAACAAAAATAACTATCAAATACAAATGGTAACGAATATTGCCAATTCAACAAATAAGTCGGCAAACCCCAGAGTTGAGGTACCGGTAAATCAGTAAATTCTCAATTAAACGGAGACAAATACGATATTTGACTGTTTTTGAATTATAAGTTCCATATTAGTCCCGCTGTTGGGTCTATACATCTTACAGGCAAAATGTTAACAAACCTGTGAATACTCGTACGATTACGAATTAACAAAAAAGACGGAGAATTCTGTTTGGAATTCAAAAAACTTTACCAGCTTAACCGTCGTTTCTGTAGACTCCACAGTTCAGGCGCAAACAAATCTGTATCAGATGCGATGGAAAATAACGCTCAATTCTGTTTAAACTCCATTACATTTTAGCAACTCAGACATTGTATCTGCAGACACCGCATTGAACATCGCTATCAAATCTGTAGATAACCACATAATAGGAAACAGATAAAAATAATATTTAACTTTTAAACTCGAATAAACCATAGCAACCCAGTCGCCAGGTCTGTAGACCCCGCAGACAAGGTGCTAACAGATCTGTAGACGCTCACATAACGGGAGAGTAATAAAAATGAGACCTCAATTATGCTTAAATTCTAACAAACGTTAGCAAACCAACCATCGTGTCGCCAGACTCGACAGTCAAGATATTAACAGGATCTATAAATGCTAACACAATTAGATACAGACAAGGATGCGAGGGCAAAAATTTAGGTCAACGTTATGATACTTATAAACTAAGAAGACTGTAACAAGTAGAGCCTTGCTGTGCTTTGGTTTTATTGAACACAAATGAATGCTTGACGTTTGTACTATTGCAGTTCATATCACGGTGGTGGTAAATAAAAAGCACCGTAACAGTGGAAAAACTTGGTCTCAAGAATAAAATCGATAAAATTATGCGAGTTATATCCTAATAAGGCATAATCATTATCATTAGCAATAGATAATTTTATGAAAGGCCTTACCTACCCAGAAACAAAATCTCAGAATATACCTGATATATTACACGTTTGTTTAAAGCTGTTTGCACATTATAAACTACATAAAAAACGAACGAATTATGGGCAATCATATAGTTTAGAATGCACAAAGTAGAACATCACATAATTACTCCCTTTATCCTAGTATTGGGTGTCCAGCGGAACATTTTCAAGTTTAAATTGCAATTGCTCAAAAACCAGCGGGGCAAGGTAAGCGGGAGGAATATCGATCGACGCGCACGATGTGCGAATTTGTCAGTCGCTATGAGTCACTGGTCGGGAGCACACCGGGCATTCGCGGTCGAGCAACATTTAAAGTGCGGCGAGTCGCTGGTTCGTGCGCGTCGCGTACTTACTTTATTTTTCAACGATTAAGAGATGGACTGAGCACACAACTTATCTGCTCGTTGATGCAAAAGTTCAGACAAGAAGAGACAGTAGTCAAGGGAACCATCCGGGACCTTCGAATTCAGCAGCGACGCCAGAACATGTGGCTCAAGTTCGCCACGAAATTATATGAAATTCGTATAAATCGATGCGGAAGTCAATGCCACAGGTGAAAGCGATTTGGTTAAACACAGCGTTACTGACGCGCCGGGCGCAAATGTATGAAATGCGGCCATGATCATCATTCCGGGGATTACAAAAGCCCCGAAGCAAACTCGCAACCTGTATCAACTGCCAGGAATCTCATCCAGTCAATTTTGGGGATTTGCCTCATTCCCAAAACCAGCTCTCCGCCAGAAGGCTACCGTCCCCCGACACAGCTATGCGGCTGCAACCAAAGGCGAGGCAACAGCAGCATCACACCGACAGCAACCAGTTGAAAAACAGCAAACAACAACAGCAATAAAAACATCGAGAACATGTAACCCGGCGCGTTCTTGGACGCCGCCTACTAAATTATGGTGGTCACCGAAAACGCCAAAAATTTCGTGGAGGTGGTAGGAGGGCTGATGTCCTGCCGCTCTTAAATCACCACCATTCTTGGCATGTTTGGCAAACGCTAAACGTGACACCAAGTTTCTGCCATGTAGGAAGCACCCAAGAGGGTACCAAAATCCCGAAACCAGGCAGGCCCTCCTACAGAAAAGTGGGTTAGGGGGCTTAGTCCCAGGTACTGTGTTTGCCATTCATGGCAAAGGCAAAGGCGGCGAACCTGCAGTCGTCCCGTGCCAGCGCCGTCAATGACACGGCCAACAGCTCCAATCGCCTCTGGACGGCCTGCTCCAAGGACAACGATAACACCGTCCACCCTGCCTACCCCAAACAGTTCGCCGAGCAAGGAGCGGATTTCGTTTTGCCCGTTTTCAGCGGTCAATACTAGAAGAAGGGTAGCTGTAGCGTCTTCACCTAGTCGACAGGTGGGCCGCGCTTCGCGGCGCAAGCAGCAGTTTATCCGCGGACGGGGCAGTTGACGCGTAAACGTCAGCATCGGACGTCATCTTGAGCTCGCCAGTATCAGCTCGACCAGTGACAGCGATGACACCATGCGCCTCGTTACACAACTCAAAAACTTGTCACCTTCGCAATTTATTGTATTAAATAATGTTGTGTTTAAACAAGCGATCAATTTATATTTATAATTAGGCGAACACTATTTAAATTTAATACAAATGACGTTACCGGAAACAAAATGAAAAGTGTTACTAACAATGGCGAACAACATTTAGTACGTGTAAAAGGCGAGTCAATAAAATATATTCCAACATATTAAACAACACAACCAGAATTATAAGAGGACTAATTTACCTATTAGGATCGATATTTAAATATATCTCGGAAAATTAAGACGCTGATTATGGTGAATGCTATAAAATGCAGTCAAAAACCTGGTAGATAATCAATACTAAATAAATAAATAAAGCGTCAATAAAAAATTTTGCCAATATTTTCAGGAATATAAGTTAAAACCTCGAAGCAATCAACATAACATTAACATCAGTTCCAATACTAGAATTGAGACAAATGGCAACTTTATTAAAATAAACATAATTGAATTCTAAAACGTAATTTCTGACACACAAACCGCAATAAGATTCGCAACGCTGAATACCCTACATTTAGGTATAATAAATGTAAGCTAAATCAAAACAATGAAAGAGCAAAATTGCTTAATTTCACAATAATAACTAGAGCTTGGAATATATGCAAATTACACAAATCCTTGTTTTAGATACTTAACTTCCTGGAATGATTTGGTCAGTTTTATTTTCAGTAAATACCTATAAGGGGTAGTTGAAATACCTTTATAATAGCATCCAAGGTTTATGCGATATCTATTTGCTTTTATCTATTCCTTACACATTCATTCCGTCCCTCCAGAAAATATTTTCACACGTTAAAAACATTGCCATACATTCAACGTGCGGTGAATTTAAAATTCATGCCTAAATGCAACACTATAAACTCTGCAAGGTACTGCGAGACATTCAGAAAATCGAAAGCACGAATTCGAAGAATTCGTCCACACGTGGAACTCTCTCCTTCAGCATACAATGCCAGACCACACACACAAGCGCTGCGACATCTGCAACAATTCAACGCCTTGGGTTCACTGTCATCGATCATTCTCCATATAGTCCCGACTTGGCCCTATCCGATTTTCATCTGTTAAAACTTAAAGAACACCTTCGATGAGTTCACTTTAATAGTGATGAAGCGGTGCAAACAGAGGTGAGGTTGTGGCTCCGCCAACAAAGTCAAATATTCCACAGTGACGGTATCAACAAATTGGTCTCTCGTTGGGAGAATATGTTGATAAACAAATATGTAGCCATAAAGAATAAAGATTTAGAATGTTAATAAAGTTTGTTTTATTTAAAAAGCTTTAAGAGTTTTTACATAAAAAATTCGAAGACATTACCTCTCAGCCCTCGTAATATAACTCACTGCGTCCGCCCTGACCGCAGAGCGTGACCCACTTTCCGGGCCAACGACCCTGACTATTGCCCGTGCCTTAACCCAGGCGCCCGCCGCACAATGGTTCCAAATTCCGAAAACGTGGACAAAAGCCCCTAAAAAAAGTTTCAATTTGGGGATTTTCAAGTCCCTAAACAGTTATGTTGGAAGCCGTAGTGCGTTTAAAACACCTGTTAAACTCATCGGACTACCGCATTTCAAAGAGTGACACCGGTTCAGAGAAGACGCGAATCGTGAAGCTCCGAGCCGTGCTTTGTTCCTTTGTTCGCTGTGAGCAACAGAAAGTCCATTTGTCAGGCAACCACTGCATTTCAATGCAGCGCGATGCTAAACTACATAATTAGTTAACTAGACACTAAGTGCAGTTAACTACAGTGCGGGTGTGCAACAAGCGCGATGGCGAAAGCCGCCGCCTTGGACGCGGAGCTCCGCCGCCTCCACACTGAATACAGCCATGACGACATCGGGGCGCTTATCAAGCGTCTCCAAAGGCGTCACAGCCGCACCGTGGATGCACAATGACGATAATCCCAGGCAACACACCGCCAATCCCAGGGAAAAGGAATCAGCCCCAACCCTCGCCGCCTATCGCTAACGCCACGCAGCAGCTGAGTTCGGTCACCAAACAAAGGGTGAGTCCGAACAAAGAACCAGCGCCAGTGCGTGACCTAGTTTTCAAACCGGCAGCGCGCGCCACACCCGCTTCTTTGTTCCCTTTGTCAGGCGAAACAGCCTTAACAAACGCACAAACAAAAAACGCTGCAAATAATGCAAACGAAGCAGCCCCCGAAGCGTCTCATGCGCTCGCCGGGCCTGCAAACCTAAATGGGCCCAATACACCGCCAAGGCCCGCAACGCCAACCGGGTTTGCAACGCTAGCGGGACCCACAAGAATTCTCGGGCCCGTTAAACGAGCCGTACAACCAGAATTAACCAAGGCCTCCGTAAAAGCCGCGCGAGCCGTGAGAGCCGAGCCCGACGCCCACACGCGCTCATCGCGCCCGCTTCGCTAGCCGGAACCGGGGCGCCGGCCGCGCTCGCTGAATTTACCGGGCCCAGCGCACTGATCGGGTCCGCCGCGACATCAGGACCCGCAGAGCCGACAGGGCTCGGCGCGCTAACCATCATTTCCGCGCCAAACAACCCCGCAGCGCATTTCAACTTAACTAAAATGGCAGATTGCTCTGCGGGACACCGCGCTCTCTCTGATTTCACGATGCGCGACTCACCGGGGCCATCTTCCGCCGTGAGTGACAACATCGCGGAAATGGAATGCGATGACGAGTCTTCTTCCTCATCAGAATAAGACTACACCGTCGTTCAGGGGCGGAAAAGAGGCCGCCGCCGCCCCGCCCATGATGAACCTGCAGCGAAAGTGGCAACGAAAAATCGCTTTGCTATTATCTCTGAGGAGCCCGAAGAAGAACAATCGCAACCATCACAACGCGTTCCGCCAGTGATCTTGCGAGATAAGCGATACTGGCCCGAGCTTTTGGAGAGATTCAGAGTAAATCGCCCGAATTTCTCCAAAGCCAAAAACGTGGCCGACTCTATTCTCATCCAGCCCTGCACGGCTGATGATTATAGAGGCATGACCAGGCTCATGGAAGGTAATAGAATTCTCTTCCATACATATCAGCTCCCATCGGAGAGACCCCTGCGAGCGGTACTGCGGGGCGTCCCTGAAACGCTCCCAGAAATTGGTAGAAGAGGACCTGAAAATACAGGGAATCCCGGTGCGATCAGTAAGACGCATGAGACGCCACAGAGACAAGAGGCCCATGCCTGGGTGCACCAAATGGCGAATAGGCGTCAATGCGGAGAAGAGCACTGCCGTCCTATTCACCACCAACACTGGACTTCGTCGGCGGCCTGACCTGACACGACTCAGAATCTTCGACCGGGAGACACCCTGGCGAGAAGAGGCACGATACCTGGGAGTGACCTTAGATGAGAAGGTCACCTGGAGATCACACGTTGATCGAGCGGTAAACAAAGCGAAGGCAGTCTGACAGGCACTTGGTTCCCTCCTCCACCCTCGGAGCAGGCTGTTCTTTCAAAACACCATATATACCACCATCATGCGCCCGATCATGACGTACGCAAGCCCATCTTTGGCGCTCCCTGGTATATCAGGAATACAGTCCTACATCGCAATGCCAACGTGCCAACAATCCAGGAATTTATCTCCCATAGCGCTGAAAAGCTCTTTACCAGCGTCCAGGAACACGGAAACCCAATCATCCGTGCCCTATACGACTACGAGTTGGGCAGAGGCGCCCGCCGTAAGCGCCCGAAGATTCTGATCCCCCCATAAGACGGTACGGGGGAGGCCTAATGCCTTCTTAAGGCCTTCCAAGCCAGGTCACCGCAGAGATGGGGGTTAGGGGTTGGACTCAGGAACCCCCAACAACGAGACGAAGTCAAAGTCAAAGTCGGACTACCATAACCAATCGTAGTGTCGAGTGGAGCACCACTGACTGGCATACAGTGACAGTCTGCATTTATCCTTACGTTCGACTGCGCAGAATGTGTGTTTAAATTAGTGCGAGTGTTATTTTTACAGATGAAGCTATTGACAGTGAGTATATTCGTAAATTGCGAATACAATATCAATAAATGTAATGATTATTAAATTACTTAAACAATTAAAATAACTTGTAAATTGTCAATTATAAATGATTCATGACGCATAAGATAACAGTTTCACGAGATTTTCCCTGCTTCTATAATCATTTATTAATAAATTAAAAAAAGAAACAGCTGCTCGTTCCTGTTCGCTTTTTTTTAATTTCAATTTTTCTCCGGTGAGGCAGCATTTCGTCTTATTAGAGACATTAAAAATTCCACTGCCTTTCCCTAATAGCACAAAATATTTTGTAGATGTTTAGTACGAAATAGTTAGTAATTTATTATTATGAATAATTGTAAGGATTATCTTATTTTAAGAATTAAGATTCTCCAGGCAAGTTGAGTGACAGATTTATAAGTCTAAGTGGTCGGTGGGTTCCTTTCAGGTAGATGGCCGCTGTCGTCTCTTTTTGCGTTAAATACAAGTTTTATGACCCTACTCAAAAGTATAATTATTAGTTTAAGATTTGTCAGCGGGTTTTCTCGTCATTAAACTAAACAATTGCAGCCGTCTTCCTTTTTGCAGGTAATTATTGTCCCTGATTTCAAGAACACACCCCTTGAATTTGATGTCACTCAGTTGCCGACGCAGTTTTGTATTAGTAGTCAGTCGTTAACAAGCAACCTCGTCGAAAGCCTCGACTAATGCACTCGAGCTTATTCGCAACTTTGTATTTTTGTTTAACTTCAGTCAACATTAAATTGTAGTTTTGAAATCGCAGTGTTTGATTCAGGTAAACACCATCGTAAATAAGGGGATTTATTATTGCAATTTTCCCCCCTATTAACTATCGCGACAAACTAGCCGCGGTAACAAACAGTAGATATGTAGAAAAGGTTTTTTCAAAATGTAGAAAATATTATATAAATATATAAAAAATATTTAAATGTCCATCACAAAAATATAAATTTTGTCATGGTGAAACAACATTATTTGTCGTTTAACAAATGTTTTAAAATTGTTGATAAAATTTAATTTACACGGAAATTGCATGACAAAAATACAAAATATCGTATAAACATTTAAAAATATTTAGACAATATTTTCTATATTTTTTATAGTACAATAAATATTCACTACATCTTCTATATATCTACGCATTCTATATATCTATAAAATATTTTGTGCTATTAGGGTTAGTTCCCTATTCATAAAATCATTGTTGTTATTATAATTGATATATTTTTTTATTATTAGTAATTTGATATATTGACATTTAACTTTACAATAATTAATTTATTGTTTATCTTGAGATTATTCACTCCACCCCTTCTGCATTTATTTATATAAAATAAATAGACGTACAGATGTGTTGTGTGTTGCCTATATTAAAGGATACACGTGCCCATAGCGCTCTAGAAATAAATCAATAAAAATAGTGGATTCACAGTATAGTTTAGGTTTAGAAGTAACGGACATTAAAATAGGAGGATAAGGACCCGATACTAGTAAAGGTGTGGTAGGAAAGCATAGCATTGCAAGGAAAGCAAGGTAAGAAATTCAATAACACTGACATAAATTATTGACAAATCATTAAAACAAACAAAACAAGTAGTGCCATCATCCGATTAAAGTCAGCGTGAGTGTGGGCTAGAATCTGAAATAAGTAGGGCTCTAGTACCGGAAACTGCACTCACGACGCTTAAGTCGGAAGACCGCTACTTGACCGTAACAATTGTGACATCTCTGAAGGAACAGACAAAGTAGAAAATTTAAAAAGTAAGAAAGAGCGAACGAACAAAATAGGAAACTGTAGAAATACAGATTCCTGCTAATCAAAACATAGCACAAATACAGATCTCTACTAAAGAAATGCAGTAACTAAACAAAACGTGGAAAAACGATACCTTTAATACAAAGTAGAAAATTTTATAAACAATAATAATAATATTGATATTGAATTATGAAAAAGCGCTAAAACAAATCCTATCCAAACTAGAAGAAATGGAGACTAGAAATATGAGAATAGAAAATAAGCTAGATACAATTAATACAGAGATAAAAGAACTAAAGAAAGAACAAACACTTATGAAACGTGAAATAGATGAATTAGAAAAGGAGAAGGTAAACATGTTAGAAAGAATTAGAAACGCGGAAAAAAGAATGGATTTTAATGAAGAAAAGATAAAAGAAAAGAATGTTATTATCAGAGTATTCAACACAAGACCGAAACAGCAAAAAAAAGATGTAGAAAACTTGCTACAAACAAAACTAAACATAGAAACAGAAGTAGAAGAAGTGACATTGAATACTACAAAAAAACAGTCTCCGTTGGTAATTGTAAAATTTCGAAACATCGAAGACAAAAGAAAGGTATTAAAAGAAAAACGAAGATTAAAAGACAAAGGATTCAAAGAAAAATAAGAGACAGAGGCGTCAATGAAAGAAAAGAAGGTAGACATGTTAAAGTTGGATTCAAAAAACTATGGGTAGGAGGTCAGTTGTGGGCATGGGATAATTATAGCCAAGACCTACGGAAGAAAGCTATGTCAGAAAATAATACTTCAAAAAACTAGATAATGATAAGCAATGGACGGAAATGACGGTAACGAACTTGGCAACGGAACAGGCTAAACAAGAGAACGGAATTAAAACGATAGAAAAAAGAAAGAGGAAACGAAAACAAGGAAAAGATGCTACGATGAGGATTGGAACATGGAACATAAAAACAATGCTAATACCAGGGAAAATGCATGAGACAGCAAAAGAAATGGAGAAATATAAGCTTGACATCATCCTAGCCCTACAAGAGCTAAGATGGGAAAAGGAGGGTAAGATTGAGAAGAAAAAATATACTTTATATTATTCCGGAGAAACAAAACAAGGGAGGAATGGAACAGGTATAATGATAAGCAATAAACTAAAAGGAAATATTATTGAATCTAAAGCCGTAATTGGAAGAATTTCTGATGTGCGCATGGAAAACAAACAGGCAAACCTAACAATAATCAATGTATACGGACCGACAGAAGAAACGCAGGACGATGAAAAGGAACTTTTCTACGAGAAACTAGAAGAAACTTGCGAAAAAATTCCAAAAAATGATAGTTGGAAATTTTAACGCAAAAATTGGGAAAGAACTTAACAATAGAGCCGTAACAGACAGGAAACAATTCACAAAGACACAAACAAAAATGGAACAAAATTTTGTAACTTAGCCGTAGTAACAAACTCATTTATAGTCAGCACTAAATTTATGCATAAAAAAGAACATAAGATAACCTGGCTTATGCCATGGAAAACAACTGACAATCAAATTGACCATGTATTAATGTCGAAAAATTGGGCTAAGATAGTACACGATGTATATATATAAATGAAAATAATCAGAAATATGAATAAACAGAAAAGGAAAGGAGAACTAGGCACACAAGAAATAAAACAAAACTATTCTGGGGCTATTATTAATAAATTAAAAACTTATGAGGAAGATGACATAGAAACGGAATGGAATAATATTAAAGCCAACACAATAAAAACAGCAGATGAAATACTAAGTCAAAAAGAAGGACAACAGTCAAAAGAATGGTTTGACGAGGAATGCAACATATACAGACTTAGAAAAGTCAAGGCGAGAAATAAATGGATAAGAACAACAAGCGAGTACAAGAAAACAAAGCACAAAACCAATAAACTATATAAAAAGAAAAAACACAATGGATTAGTAACCAAATGCAAACACTAGAACTAAATAATAAAGATAATAGAAGACTCTTTGAATATATAAAACAACAATACAATCCAAAACAGACAGCAGGAACGACAAAAATAGATAAAAAAAGAGTGGGAAACACATTTCAAAGGATTATATGTAAACAAGAACTTAAACACAGACGAGAAAAATGAAGAAATAAAAGATGACAAGGATAGAGAAGTAGACACGCCGGAATACGAAGAATTTATAGAAGTAGTAAATCAGGTAAAAACAAACAAAACAGGAGGACCAGATGAGATTAAAAAATGAACTGATAATATTAAAGCGGATATACAAGGTGATAGTTAGAATATGGAGAAACGAATCAATGCCATCAAATTGGAAAAGTGAATACATAACCCCAATATTCAAAAAAGGCAACCCTATGGACTGCAAAAACTATAGAGGCATCATGCCACTCAATACGGCATATAAAATACTAACGGCCATTATACGAAACAGATTAAATAAATATACAGAAGCAAGACTCGGACAATACCAACAAGATTTCAGAAAAGGAAAATCGACAATAGATGCAGTGCATATACTAACACGAATCATTGAAAAACCATATGAGCATAACATAGATCTGCATATATTGTTCATTGACTTCAGACAAGCCTTCGACTCCATAAATAAGCCCCAACTTGTTAAGGAAACGCTTACTTACTTAATACCTTTTGCCCTTTTTACCGTTAGGTGTTATGGCAGGTGGAAGAAGAGTTTGTTATGTTGCTGTATATTATTCTTTCCATAGTTTTCTGTCCTGGGCTACTTGCTTTATACCTTCCCAGTTTATTCCCTTGTTTGCTGCTGCCTCTCTTATTCCTTCTTCCCAGGTTTTCCTTGGCCTTCCTTTTTGATTTTTACCCGGCACTCGCGATTGATACACTCTTTTCACTAATCTATTTTTTGGCATACGACACACATGACCAAACCACCTTAATTGTCCTTCTTCTATTTTTTCCATTATAGGTTTTATCTTTAAGTCTTGTCTGTACGTTTCATTTCGGATTTTATCTCTTTTCGTTTTATTTTGTAACCGCATCTCCATTGCATTTAGTCTTATTTTATGTTTTTCTGTCAAAGACCACGATTCACTACTATACGTTATTGACGGTCTCACCACTTTTTTCACTACTTGTTTTTATTTTTCTTGGTACTTTTTTCTTTTCTAAAAAGTTCGTTTTCAGAGCATTGTAGATTTTCCCTGTTTTCTCCATTCTATCATTCATTTCTTTATCTATTTTGCCGTTGTTCTCGATTATTAATCCTAGATATCTAAAACTTTCTACCTGTTCAATTTGTTTTTCTTGTATTTTTATTTTGTGTGTTATATTCTCTCTGGCCGCTACCGGACTTTTAGTTTTCGCTGTGTTTATTTTCTGTAGCTCTGTTTCTAACACCTCTAGATTGTATTGTAGATTCTCTTCTGTGTCGGCTATTATCGTCATGTCGTCAGCGAACATCAGTTCGTTTATTTCTGTTTGTTCAATTTGCCAGTATCCCAATTTTATCTTCTTCATCTTTTTCTTTGCATTTTTCATCGCCTCGTCTAGCACTATTGAGAACAGCAAAGGGCTTAGCCGCATCCTTGCTTTACTCCTATTTCTGTTACGAACTCTTGTGACTCTGCATTGTTAGTCCTTACTACGTTTTTATTACTTCTGTACATTGCTTTTACTATTTCTATCGTTCTTTCATCTATTCCTCTTTTTTCTAGTGCTTTCCATGTTTGTTCTCTTTGTATTCTGTCAAAAGCTTTTTCTAAATCTATAAAGCACATATGTATTTCCCTTCCTTTTTTAATAAATTTTTCGCTGATTTGTCTAATGATGAATATTAAATCTTGTCTCCCCTTCCTAAAACCACATTGAGTCTCTTCTATTGTATTTTCTATTCTGTCTCTTATTCTTTTCTCAATTATTCTGGCCAGTATTTTCGCGGGGACACTTATTAACGTAATTCTTCTATAATTACCACATTCTCTTTTGGAACCTTTCTTATGTATATTCCAATCCTTTGGTATTATCATTGTCTTCATTATTTCATTTAGCAATTCTGTATATTTAGTTATTCCTTCATTTCCCATAAACTTTATCATTTCCGGTATTATTTTGTCTCTTCCTGCTGCTTTTCCTAACTTAATTTTCTTTATGGCCTCCCTAACTTCTTTCTCTTGTATTTCTTCGATTTCCTCTCTTTCGTCTAGTTCTTTCTTTTCATCTGTTGTACTGTTTTCTGCTTTTGTTAGTTCTTCGAAATGCTCTTTCCATCTTTCCATTATTTGATCTTCTTCTGTTATTATTTTTCCGTCCTTTCCCTTTATTTTCATCATATTATATTCCTTTTTCTTCCTAAGTTGTTTTAAGGTTCCGTAAAATAGTTTTTGGTTCTCCCGAAAGTTTTCTGTCATCTTTTCTCCAAATTTTATCCATGATTCTTCTTTTGCTTTTCTCACCGCCGCTTTCGTTTCTGTTCTTGTTTCTTTATATTTTTCGTAGTCATCTGTTTTTTTTTTGTACTTAAGTATGTCTTCCATGCCTGCTTTTGCTCTTTGATCTTTGTTTTTATATCTTCGTTCTACCATGCTGTTTTCTTCATATTTTTATTAGCTATTTTCCTTGTCCCGCAACTCTTTCTCGCAGCGTTTAGTATGGTATCTTCTTTCCCACTTTTCTTCTACCCCTTTTGTATTATCTTTTGCTCTAAATTTTTTGGTTAGAATTTCCCTATATCTTTTTTGGTTCTCTGTTTCTTTTAGTTTATATGTTTTTATAGTTTCCACTGATTTCTTTCTCTTTTTATCTTATTTTTATTCTTTAGGTCCATCTTTACCAAGTAGTGGTCGCTTCCTATCTCTGCTTGTCTTGTTACTTTGACGCCTTGTACCTTTTTCCATTTTGGTTTACTTATTAAGAAATAGTCAATAATTGACTTCTCGTTTCTGCTTTCTACTACTCTTGTGACTCAATTGTTTTCTGTGCTGATTTCTATGATTCTGTCCCCGTTATGATTTCTGGTCGTTTCTCCTTCTTTCCCTAAGTACTTTTATATACCTGTATTCTGTGTTCCTACTCGTCCATTTAAGTCTCCCATAACAATTACATTTTCTCCTCCATTATCTAATTCTCTTTGTACTTCCTCAAAGAACTTATCTTTATCTTCTTTTCTAGCATCTTCGTTTTCTCCGTATGCTATTATCACACTCCATATTTCTTCTCCTATTAGCTTCATTTCTAATCTTAAAATCCGTTCATTTATGTATTCTTCCTTTATAATGTCTTTTAGCATGTCTGGAATTATTATTAATTCTACCCCACATCTTGCTCCTTCCGTTTCCTTCACTCCTGACCAAAAAGCCAGTATCCTTTATGGATTCGTTTCATACATTTTCCTTTCTTCTTGGTTTCTGTTGCTCCTAGGATTTTCACTTGATGTTCTATCATTTCTTCTACTAAATCTTCTTCTTCGTGTTTGATGCTCCTCACATTCCATGTTCCTATTCTTAACTTTTCCTGTTGCATTTTGCTTACTTTCCTCTTATCTTTTTCGTTGTCTTTACTTTTGTCTATTCCTACGCTCTTCATTTTGTTGTTCATCTTATATTGTTTATCGTCGTCCATGTCCATCGCATATTTCGTTATAAGTTCGGCCTGATTCTTTTTTATTATCAGTTTTTTGATTTCTCTATAACCCCTCTTTTCCTCATCATCCCAGACGTATTCCATTCCTTCTATGATGATTTTCTTATAACCGATTTTCGTTCTTCTACCTTTACTTCCCTCTTCTTTTGCAATTTTTCTTATTTCGGCCTGTATTCCTCTCTCTTTTGGCATCATATCATCGTCTATGTATACGGTGAATCGTTTAAGTTTATATTTATTTTTCATGACCTTCTGTTTATTATCCCAGTCTTTCATTTCAACCAGACTTGTAGTTGTACCTTTATTTCCTTGCAGTATTACTACATTCTTAACTTCTACTTCTACTCCCAATTTTTCTGAGAGGAATTGTTTTGTTTCTTCTTCTTTTAGATCTTCTACTAATGTTACACCCTTGATTATCAACCTACACTTGCGTTTTTCTTTTTCTATTTTTTCAAACTTATCTTCCAGTTGTTCGATTCTTTTTTGGAGTTGTTTTTTCTCCGTTTCCCATTTTATCTCCCGTTTTGCCATTTCCTCTCGTAGTTTCTGATTTCCTTCTGTACTTTTTTTAATTTCATCTCTCATAATTTTAATCATGTCTTTAATTTCTTTTAGATCTCCCATTTTTCTTTCACTTGCTGTTATTTTTTCTGTTTTTAGTGTTGGTGATCTAATTACTATTTTACTTTTCTTGAAGATCTCTTCTTTTTCTTCGCTATTGTTTAGATCTCTATCTCTTTTAGACCCTGAACTCATTTATAATCCCCTTTTTGTCAATATTTTATCTGAATTTAGATTTTTGTACGTTTGGTAAATAAACTTTCCGTATCGTCTGGGTCGCGTTATATCCTGTCTGCCGGCCGTGCAAGGCAGGGAACGTTTGGCCTTCGGGTTAAAAACTCTCTTCGTTTGTGTTCTTGATTGTTCCTATTTACGCTGCCCTATAATCGCTCCTTATTTATAATTAACTGCTCACTCTTATTAAATTGCTAATAATTTTCATTTTCAGATTCAGTTAGCTACACTTCACGAAAAAGTCGGTGTGACAAAGCCCGTATTCGAGTATTTTATCGCCACCAGCCAATTTCGCGTCTATCCGCTTTCGTTCCACGAACTCAACTCACCAAATAATTCTACTTAATATAAATATTTATTTTATTCGTCAACAATGGGTACTGGCAAATTTTAATAATTTGAATATACAATATATATATATATATATATTATTTTTTGCCGTCTTTTTACTGCAGTGACGAACTATCTTCACTATCTGTTGTACAATCAGAAGTATTAATTATTGTAGTGCATGTTATACGGTCATTATTGATATTATCGTCATCTGTTATCGTCGAACCGCAATCATTTGCCAAGTTTTCGTCATGTATATCGTCACCTACATTATCAATATCGTTCATATCCGTATCATAGGGATCAAATAAAATTATTTCGGCTTCGCGAGAATTTGAACAATCTTTACCTTCGCAATATTTACATAGCGCGGAGCAAGGTAAACCAATTTTCTTGCAAGCGCATTTCCCGGTACATTTTTTTTTGCAACCACAAAAAATAATTTTTAGCAACCCTACGGGAGCAGCTTCTGCGGTCGTTTGAATTGGCATAAGACCATTTTCAGTTACTTTCCAACTCCATTGCGTTGCGTCAATATTATCGTTGCCCATCCAAATCTGCAACTGATAATATACTCTATATGTTAGAAATGAAAACACACACGTGTATTTAAACTCGTATATTGTTCTCGTTATTACACACATATTAAAGCAGACGATCTCAACAAAATTGCAGATTGGTTAGCGCTAGCGCGCGCCAAATATGCACAGCGCTACCGGTATTGCACTTACTACACTAAACTTAGCGTTTTCTTCATTCCGCCCACCAAGGACTTGTCCTTTACAAAGTATTTCAATTTCTAGTAAAACTCTAAACAAACTTAAATAGATACTCGAACTTTTTTGCTTAATAAAAACAAGAAAAATGTGTGCTAATACAATAACAAAATTAACAAAACAATGTTAGGTATAAACAATGTAAGGTGCCGCCCACCGTGGCAATGTGCGTTAATTTAATTGATTTGGTTAAGACACACAGTTTACTAACGGGGCGTTTAAAAAAGCCTCCTTTAAATTTGATGGTTACAACTCGCGTCACATTGTCAGGTCCAGCATGCTTATCAACTATTTTTCCTAGAATCCACTTGACAGGTGGAATGTTATTATCCTTAACTACTACTACATTTCCAACATCAACATCAGGTTTTTTAGTACACCATTTGTTTCTATGATTTAAATTACTCAAAAATAATTTAGACCATTTTTTCCAAAAAGTATTTAACATTTTCTGTAATAATTTCCATCTTTCTAGATCAGTTACATTGTTATCTACGTAATTTACATCACTAATTGTTACCAAGGGCTCTCCAACCAAAAAATGACCAGGTGTCGGGGGTCATCTGTGTTATCACTAAGAACTGACAAAGGCCTAGAATTTAAACATGCCTCTATTTGTGCTAGCAGTGTAGAAATCTCCTCGTAAGTCAAAGTAACATCTCCTATGACTCGTTTTAAATGAGCTTTAGCACAACGAACATCTGCCTCCCAGAGTCCTCCGAAATTTGGCGCACTTGGAGGTATGAAGTGCCATTTGCTCTAAAGTTAATAATTCAGCTAGCTCGTGAGGTAGTTCAGATTTTGCACTATTGAACATATTGCGTAACATAACATCTGCTCCAACAAAATTAGTGCCATTATCACTGTAGAGATTTAGACACGCACCTCTACGTGAAACAAATCGTGTAAATGTGGCAATAAAACCTTTTATGGTCAGATCAGTCACAGCTTCTAAGTGGATTGCGCGAGTCACCATGCAAACAAACAAACATATGTTTCCTTTATAGGATTTAGCTCCTCGTCCTGACGAAAACTTTATATTAATGGGACCTGCGTAGTCCACTCCTGAGGTCTTGAATGGCCTGATTGGCTTTAGTTTAGCTTCTGGTAATTGACCCACCAATTGTGTAGTTGTTGCTTTTGAGTATCTCAAACAAATTGTACAACTACAATTAGTCATATCTCGTGCTCTCTTGATCCAAAATTGACCTCAAGAAAACTCATCATGAGGTCCGCCATGGAGTGTCTTTATATGAGCATTTGCAATTATTAGCTGGCTAAGGTGATTTTTAGCGGGCATAATAATTGGATGCTTTTGGTCGTAATTGACATTAGCCTGATTTATACGCCCTCCTACCCTCAAAATGCCATTTTGGTCTACAAATGAATAAAGAGTGTATAAGGCGTTCCGTTTTTGCCACGTAACCTTTTACTTTTAATGAGGCAATTTGTTCACTAAATGCGCTCTTTTGAACTTGCTTAATACAAAGTTTTAAAGTTTTATCTATCTCTTCAATCGTGACAAATTTTGGATATGGTTTTCTCTCATTTAGTGGTAATTTTATTTTCAGAAATCTCCTACATAACGAAATTACTTTCAGCATTTTAGTCAAATCAGAAAATTTCATCCAAACAAAATCACAATCCTTGTGCATCGTTGCAAATGATCTCATCAGTTTTTCTTCATGTTTCAGCTACATCAACACTCTCTACGATAATCACTGTTTCAAATAGCCAGTTAGGGCCGTTCCACCAAAGTTCCTCGCTCTTCAATTCGGTTGGTTGTAGGCCTCTTGATCCGCAGTCAGCAGGATTCATATGCGTCGATACATATCCCCACTGCTCATCATCCATTATTGTGTGAATCTGTGATACATTATTACTAACGTAAGTAACCCATCTATTTATAGGACCACGTATCGAAGCTAACACGACGGTTGAGTCTGTCCAAGCGTAAATATCTTGCTTAGGTATGTGCATTACTTGTGATAATTCACTAATTAGTTTTGCAGCTAAAACTGCTCCACAATGTTCTAATCTAGGAATTGACACCTCTTTTTCAATCGGCGCAACTTTAGTCTTGGCAGTGACTAGCTTCACGTGCATTTGCTCATCCTCGTCCACAACTCTTAGATAAACTAGAGCTGCATAAGCTACACTCGACGCGTCTGAGAACGCGTGTAGTTCAAGTTTAGATTCTTTAGTTGAGCAGAGCCACCGTGGAATCATAATATTCTGAACATGTCGTAACTCGTTTCTAAATTTTAACCACTCAGTCATTAACTCTGATGGTAATTCACTATCCCAATCAAGATTTGCCTTCCACAACTTTTGAATAAAAATTTTAGCAGTAATTACTACCGGCGCAATCCACCCAATAGGATCATACAGCCTAGCAATGTCTGAAAGAACTTTTCGTTTTGTGATAGGTTGTTCAGGTTCAGATACTCGAAGTTATCTGTATTTCTGTTCGAACAAATACCTAGTACTTTCATCATGTTGTCAACCTTGCTTGTTACTGATTGCTCTGTATTTAACTTGTTCTTCTCAATATGATTCAGAAAATGTCGGTTGTTGCTACTCCACTTTTGTAAAAGAAAACCCAGTGTTCATTAATTTGCTCATTGTTTCGTATATCTGTAGGGCTTCTGACTTTGTCTCACAACCTGTCATTAGGTCATCTACGTAATAATCTCTTTTAGTTATCTCTGCTGCTAATGGATATGTATCTCTTTCTAGTTCTGCTAATGTTTGTAATGTTTTCACAGCAAGAGAGGGAGGACAAGCAGTGCCAAACGTCAAAGTCAATAGTTTGTAGTGTTGCATCGGCATCTCGGGACTAATTCTCCACAGAATTCTTTGGAAATTAGCGTCGTTCTCATTCACGTAAACTTGCCTATACATTTTTACTAGGTCAGCGACAATACAGATAGGATGTCTACGCCACCGAAGCAAATCCTGTTGAAGTTTAGGGCCTACTCATCGTTGAGCGATACGTTGTTTAATCCCTTACTGGAAGCATTAAATACAACACGAACTTTCGTTGTATCCTTCTCCTCTTGAACGACTGCGTGGCGAGGCAAATACACGGCAGTAGGATTTTCGATATCGCTGCTGTCTACTAGCTTCATGTGATTTAGCGTCGTATACTCTTCTAAAACTTTATTGTATTCATTTAAAAGCACAGGATTTTTACTCAGTCTTCTCTCTGACGCAAGTAGTTTTCGTGTAGCGATGTCACGTGATTTACCATACTGGCATTGTGGATCAGCTGTCCTAAAAGGTAATCTCACAACAAATCTCCCGTCCTCACGCTTGTTGTAGTTTCTTCATAAAACTGTTCACAAAGTTGCTCTTCTTTCGTTAGTTTTTTCTCGATACTGTTAGGCTCGTTTTCCATCTCCCAAAATGTTTTTAGTAACTCGTCTTCTTTTATTTGAACATGCAAAGTTTTAATGTTTTGACTACTCGATTCTTGTGACATCTTTCCAGACAAGATCCATCCAAATAAAATGTTTTGTGCTATTAAATTTCCGTACTGACTCTTTTTTAATACCATCTAGCAATATTTCTCCATAAACGTCGGCTCCGAGCAACAAGTCTACTTTTCCAGGTGCTGCAAATTCAGGATCAGCAAGAGGTAAGTTTTTCACCTCTAGCCAATCAGGGATGTGTACTTCGCGTGACGGTAACAAAGAGGTAAGTGATTTTAATACATAAACATTAACCCGTATTCTTTTTGCAGGTTCCAGACGCGATTCAACTTCAATTCTAACTACGTGTTTAACCATCATTGGACCATCTCCCAAACTTGACACCTTACCATTTACATTTATTCGTTTTAAAACTAATAATTGGACTGTATCTTCAGAAACAAAAGAAGCTTACGAGCCTTGGTCAAGTAACGCCCGAATAACAAAGATGAACCGTTTCTACAATTAGTTTTTACAACAGCCGTTGCTAACAATACGTTATAAGTTTTTAAATCACAGTTGTCTCGTTCATTGAATTCAGTTCACTCTTAGCTTCTTGTATTTCTCCCTTAGGTCTCTCATTTTGTCTTGAATTATATTGTTGTTTATCGTCATTCTCAAAATGAAGTAATGTGTGATTTTTTCCCACATTTGCGACACGATGTATTTTAGTGACACTTAAACACTGGATACGTAGGTGCAAGGCAATTGAAGCAGAGCCTTTTTGTTTGTGCGATATGTTGTCTCTCAAGTACTGGTTGCTTCTTAAATTGAACACAATAATATATGTAATGTGGCCCGTCACACATGGCGCATAACTGTTCAGATGTACTCGGCTTTACACTTACTGCGGAATGAAATGCTTTGGCGTTTTAACCTTAAACAATTGGTTTGAATTTTTGTGTTGTATGCTTGATTTAGCGCTTGTTGTTTGTTATCTTGTATCTAGCATCTCCAGACTTCTAAAGCGAGTCTCTAAAAACTTTTCAAATTGAACCCATTTAGGTAGATCGTCTTCTAATCCCCTCACATAATCATCCCGCTGTCTGTGTGACTCCACGTCTAATTTAGACACAATCGTGTAAATTATTATTGCATTACACTCTTGTGTTACAATGTTCAGATTATTCAGTGCTTTTAGACACGAAGTAGTCGTATCCAATAACTCTCTAATTGACCTTGCAGGCTCGTGACGTAAACTTTTTTGTCCAAATAGACTTTTTAGAATTGCATTGCAATTGTATCTCTTGTTGATATATATCTTTGTTAATCGTTCCCCTGCCTCCTTGTAATTCGCTGATGTAGTAGGAAAATTTCTCAAAAGCATTTCAGGTTTACCAGATAAACTTGTCTTTAAATAATGCAGTTTTTGTACCGGCGAAAGTGTATCGTTTCCACGTATTAATGAAACAAACATGTCATAGAAAGACTGCCACTCGGTATAATTTCCCAAGAAAACTGGTAGTTGTATTCGTTGTAACTGCACATCAGAACTGCTTTCTTTAGTGATGCACGTAGTATCACTTGTATTTGCCGTTGTGACACTTGAATTACTCATTTCAAGGTGCTCTTTAAGAAGGGATTTGTAGTTAATCACACTTTCTGGAAACGAATCTTGCACATCATTTATAAAATATGGTGTCTCATCCCTTTGCTCATCTGTTACTTCTGATACTAGTTCTAAATGATTTTGGTTAAACGCTTCTTCCAACTTATTCAATAAATCAATTCTTGTTAAATAACTGTTTTTTTTCTCGGGTCTCATAATTTGACTTCTTAAAATTACGTTCAGCCTTTCTCAACTGCTCAAAAAAACTCAATTTAACCATTTATTAAATTCTCCATTTTGTTCAGTTGTAAATAAAGCAAAGTTCGTATGTAAGTGAAAGTGTAAATAATATTTTTTAAGTCCATTAAATTAAACTGCTAAATTCAAAAAACTAAAATTTTCAAAGTTCATTTGTATAGTATCACTTGCGAAATTTTTACAAGTCCAAAACGGCAGATTTTTATAAGTCCATAGAATTAAATCACAAAAATTTTACAAGTGTTTTATTTACTCATGGTTTTAAGGTTCAGTTTTCTATCACAACGCTTGTCACTTTTCCTCCCGGGTTTCGGCACCAATGTTAGAAATGAAAACACACACATATATTTAAACTCGTATATTGTTCTCGTTATTACACACATATTAAAGCAGACGCTCTTGACAAAATTGCAGATTTCCTAGCGCTATGGCGCGCCAAATATGCACAGCGCCATCGGTATTGCACTTACTACACTAAACTTAGCGTTTTCTTCACTATATATATATACACAAATATACCGTAGATGACCGAGATCTCTTATGTGGTTCTTGTTTAGTTTCGGCGCATACAAATTATAAATTATAGATCGATGTTTTTAAAAACCTACCTCAAAAGATTTATGACAGTTTATTTCTTTGTTTGCAATGTGATTAGTACTAATGCATAACAAACGATCATTCACTGAAAATGAAAATGGAGGATGTTCATCGAACCATTCGATTAATTTACCCATATCAGCATTATCTCTTATGATTCTTGATCTACGAGCATCAACTGAGACATGCTGTTCTGATGATTCAAAACCGACGTCACAAAAAATTCGCATTGCGTCAGTAATGTCCACCAGAAATGGCATTGCATTTATGAACTTTATCAGCAAATGTTCAGAGACGCCACGTCCGCGAGATAAACCTTCGTTCAATTTAAAAGAACGCATTAGCCACTGCTCAATGGTCATGTCCGTCCATATTCCTGCCCAAAATCTTGGAGATCGCCTAACGGTAAAAAACTGTTTACGGATAAATTTATCATACCCATCCTTGCCTATAATATTTTTTAGATTAGCAACATCGTGCAAATATTTATGAATTGCTTTTGCATAGTGCAATCGCCAACTAGCATGGAAAATTGGTAGCATTTCTCCTTAATAGTTGTTATTTGCATTGCCCACTTGCCAGATCATTCAGATTCTATATAAGATTTTAATAGTGTTATCATATGAAAACATTGAACCCATAATGCTGCAGTCGGGCCCCTAGCTTCAAAATCAGTCAATTTATTGGAAAACTTCTTTAATCCACTAACTACATGTATATCTGCACATTCGACATCTTGAATGCAATTCATTGACAAATTGGCAGCCAATGGCTTAGAATATTCAACCAACTTTTGTTTTTCAATGTCAGTGAACTCCAAATCTTCAAAAATGATACTTGCTAACGCGGTGTGGACTAGTGTGTGTGGTCGTAAAGCTCTGCTATAAGCATGTCCGTCAAGTATTTTTTCTAAAGAACTAAAAGCATATATTTCTCCCAAAACATCATTTAAACCACTGTCATCAATAATATAGCCGGCAGGTTCCATATACGACATTAATAAATGAAAACCCTGGAATTGCTTACAGAGCAATCTCTTCGCCGGCTCCATGTTTTAAAAGTAAATTTAAATATTACAAATGAAGTTTCTGAACTTTTAAGCCATGGTATGGGTGGATAAGGTAACCTCTGATTTTGTAAATTATTATTCGCACTTCTATATGAACGTTGTTCATTGCGATAATTAAGCGCAATGTGACTCGATAAGCAAAACATGAAATAAAATTAAGCGGAGCTGTGTAAACTATATATATATATATATTGGGCAAAATTATAATTATTCCTAAAGTAACAATTAAGCAAACAACGAAACTGAGGAAAAATAAACGAACAATACAACTATACTTGAATAACTGCAAATATGGTGGGCGGCAGGTCAGTAATGGTCTCTGGTAACATGAACGGCAGATGTATGCGTGCTCTTCGTTGGCGGCTTCAATCCTGGGGCACCACGGATCGGGTCGTCTGGCTTGCTCTGTTGCTCACGACGGCTCAAATCGGAATGTTCAATCTTGGGGCACCACGGACGGGGCGGAACGTACAATATGGAGAGAAAGCGTGCAAGCACAGCGCACTGGAGCATCTGGTCGGCTGGCTTGTTCCTTCGCTGACGAGGGTCCAACTCGGAGTGTTCCGGGCGGCGGTAAGACTCGTTGTGTTGCGACGAGGTCGGCGGGCGGACAGCAAAGGTTACCGTAGAGATGGGACACAGGTATAGAGATGAACACCAAACAAACGTGTGTGTCAAATACTAC